>JAOWBH010038676.1:0-24575 GCA_028566215.1 Silene coronaria
TTTCTGCTTTTTTGCTGATCGTGGAAGAAGGGCTGGTACCACCCTACACTCTCGAAAAAATTAGTTGACTGGTCTCATTCACTGATACAGTACAAAAGGAGTCAAAACAACTGCTTCACCGGACTCGGACAAGGAAATAAGAAAGCCGAAAAGGGAGGGGAGCGGCTAGGAAGAAAGCGCAGCTGACTGACTACAGACATCGATCGAAGATCCAACAGAAAAAAGGCATATGAAATCAAAGATGTTCCTCCGATAGAAGAATTCCAAAGAACAAGCAGCCTTGGCTGATGCTGCCGCTGAAAGAGACGTCGTTGAGGCAGCGACGAGAACATCAACTTCATATTCTCAAGTTGATCAAAGATGGCTATGACCTTGCTGTGCCCGAAGCATTTGTAGGCGAGGGATGCCCTTCCTTTATTCTTGACCCCCTGAATTCTAACTAAAATCACCTTTTTGGCAACAAAATATATGCTTGCTGGCTTGAAACCAACCCTTCCCTTTTTGAAGGTACTTTCCCTGGATTTTTCGATATCAATATGTCAAAGTGTTTTGCGCCGCATGTACTGAAATTGTTCGGGAGCACTTTGACTATGTTCAAGCCTGATCCGAAAGACAGCCCGCCACTTGAATGAAAGAAAAGAGCGTAGCGTTTAGAATGACTGTCGTCGGTTGGAGGACATGTGGTGCAATTCAAGCGGATGAAGAAGACGCTAGGGATGATGCAGCGTGGGAACTTGCGTCTCGAGCGGAGCCTTTGCCTTCCCCCTTCGTTGGCTTCGTCCGTTCAGTCTCGTATCAGTAGAGGTAGCTTCCCCACCCTTGTCCCGTAGATGCCCAGCGAAAGCAAACAAGTGAAGTCCGAACAAAGAAAGAGGGAGAGCCCCTCAGAACATTATAATGCATATATGTGAAAAGCTCATACTTATGTATGTATGAAGGGGCACTGGCCCGGTATAGATAAAGAGGTGAACGGCGGGTTAGCATATTAGGGGCTTTGAAGGCGGGATTACAGGCATGGTTCTGTTATAAAATATCTTAGTCCATAACACGCATTAACATTCATTTGAACCCCCTTTTTGTTTTGTTTTTGGGAGTTGAGTTGTTTCGGATCCCTCAGAGACTCTGATTAATAGTAATAAAGAGTTTATATAATATATTAGGTAGCTTAGCTGATAGAGCGCACTCGCACAGTGGCAATTTAATTTAAATGACTTTTCCCACTCTTACCCAAGACAAAACGTAATGTCCTTCTAGTTTGTACGGGGACAGCAGTTTCTGTTCTTGAAGCATCGCATTCTTTACACCACGAATATCGGGGTCGGTAGACACCATTAATGCCCCATCTAACAACGTTAAAAAGAGCATCATCCGGTAGAGTGGCTAGGGATTCAGTAAGAGCTTTTTCGTGGAGGAGTAGAATAGGGATTTAATAGATTTTTTGGTTTTCGGCTAGCGATGTGTCGCAGGCTAGAGGCTCAATAAGTAGCCTTTGTCAAATTTAAATCAAAGAAGTTTACGCCCTTCCTTTGATTTTATAGATGATATTGATAAACTTGATAAAAAAGGATCGAATCTCACTCTCCCAACGAGCGTGTTATAAAGAGTAATCCCATTATGATATAGAATGAAGACACGCAGAAGGATTGGGCACTTTCTTTTATATGCTACGCTATCAAGTGAACCTTTTTGAATGGTCCGGCTGGCGAACTTCTTTTATTGGGCCGAAACGACATCACCTTATTAGGCTTAGGCCCTTATTAGGCTTAGGCCCTTATTAGGCTTAGGCGAGGAGTGAAGATGACTCATTAGGTTAGGCAGCTTACTGCCCGTTTTTTGCCTTTTTTTAAAGGGTAAGCTAAATGGAAAGGTAAACGCACATTTTACATCAACTAGTGGCTCCACTCGTTAAGAGCACAATTGTTTCGTATATTTCACCCGTTCCATGCGACCGAGCAAGATAGGTGGTCCCTTTGGATCATCATCATCAGCCTCAGCTGTTGTTCGCATCTTCGACCTCTTTGTATCTATGATCGGCTTCGACCCATCATTATCAACAACCATATTTGGCCCGGCCGGAATAGATGCTTACTCGGCGAATGCCTCTTTTTGTTTTTGCTTCTAAAAGGTTAGAATATAGTGAAGGAAGAAGTGGAGCATGCTTGATTGCTTGCGGCAGAAGGAGAAAAAAGATGTACCTCCGCGAGTATCGAATCCAGGTTTCCTTAGTCTAAAAAGCTATTTAAATTCTATTTAAAATCAACTTACAATTAGGGCATTGATGTGCGGAAAGGAAGTTTGCACTACGCAAGAGCATTCCACTACTTGCTATGCAGGACTCAGCTGTTCAGTAGGGTCAGTAGGGCATGATCTTCCCTTATCTCCTTATCTACGACTAATTATCTTATATATGCATGAGTCGAAAGAGAGGGGCGAAGCGAATGACTCGAACAAAGAAAGCCAAGTGCCATAGCAGGGTCCCTCAGAGACCTTGCCGGTTGGTTTATGTAGACGCGAGAACACGGGTCGTACTTGCTTTTCCCTCGTTAAAGACTGAACCTTCCCTGGACAAGGAGTAATCCACCCTCAAAATATAACCTTTCGAATGAAGCCCAATACGTATTTCTCTAGTTAGAGACAGAGTCTATTAGCACTTTACACATACATTCGGGTATGAAATAAAAAAACATAGTTTTGGGCGTCAAGTGGAAGTAGAACAAGTCCCTGAAAAAACTTGGGAGGCAGTTGGTAAGCCTCCAAGCACACGTGCCCTACCAATAGCATCGTAAATTATGTAAGAGTGGTTTGAAACGAGCAGACCTGGGCGAGCTGGCTTGAAGAAGCCCAAAACAAAGTCGCCAAAAACTGGTGGAATGCTCTCTAAACCAATTCACTTGAGTGAGACAGAGCAGTATCGACGAAAAGCAGTAGAGTTAGCGTCGCTCGAAAAGAGCTGATGTATGCCCAGCTCGGTTCGGGTGGCAGTCGTGGTAGCATTAGTAAAGAAGCGCTGCAAGTGAAATAAAGGAATAGTGGGGGGAAGAGAACGAAAGCAATGCTTCGTCCCCACCTATACCCGAAAAGACTCGGTGAACGACCTTAAGCTTAAGAAAGATCCTGGCCCTATATTCCTTTCCACAAGGTGTAGGCCAACAACGGAACAGCTAGATGAGTCCTTTCTATCTTTCTATATAATCTATTGGGCTCAGAAAAGCGGTGCTAACCACACCAGCATGATAGGGTTCACCGCGCAAGACAAGGTTCTCCTTCAGAGGTTCTTTTTCTTCGGTGTAAAATAAAGTGGTCAAGGCGTCTATTGGAATTGACCACGCATGAATTCTCATTCTTTCCTTTTGCGTTCGTGAACTTCCCAAGTTTCGTATCGTCAAAAGATAAAGGCAGACTTTGATCTTTGATTTCATGAGATTGGCCTCCGGTCCTAGCCCTAAAGGAGGAGATGATAAAGACTTACTTCCATAATATATGGAAAAGCATTTTTAAGTGCAAATGCTCGTACTTTGACTCCAGAAGGCGCTTTAATCTAAGATCGGGTAGAAAGCATGCTCACATTCCAAGCGAAACAAGAGGCTCGCGCAATACAATATAGGAGGTAGGTTACACGTGGATTATAATCTAAAGTAGAATAAGGGTGCCTTTCTTTATCCACCACCTCCTCCGTCAGCTGAAACCGGAACATCTTCCGTCGGATCTTTCTCCTACGTTGGATCTTCTTCTACGTGCGATCTTTCGTAGGGGTGCTCCCTGGCACTATTAATTATTCTCCTTCGGCCGATGCCTCGGCCTTATTATACCTCGGTTACCTTGGCAAAGTATTCTTCAACTAGTGGAAATTCTCTTTTGAATCTGTGGTTGGATGATCTCTATTTCCTCCCTGAGGTACTGTGGATAGGTCGGGTGAGGCTTTCTTCGCTAACGCCAACCTGCTCACCCGTTTCGCCCAATTAATTAAAAGCTTTCATTCGGAACATCGTTATGCACCGTGGAAAGATACCAGGGCCTGCCTCCATTAAAGCTTCGTCCGCTTCCATTTCATCTTCACCCAGAGCTTCGGCTGCATTCGTCGAATCTTCAATGCTCTCTTTCCTGTTTGTGATTTCATGTCGAGTTGTCCAATGCAGCATTTCCATGGTACCAAGGCGTGGAAGGTCCTTTCCTTTATTGATATTGATTGGCTATAAGGTATGATTATTAAGATTTCAAGCCTTTATATAGGTTATAGGTGGACCGCCCTTTCCATCATAAGAAAATGCTTCCGCAACCTCAAAATCAACTTAAACCTCTTCTTCCGCCCAAGCTTGTTCGGATTCTCTTGGACTTAGAGCTGCCTCCCTTTGAGATTGTTTTCATGTAGAAGCTTCAAGATCTTGATCTGTCTCCTCGACTCTGTATTCGTCGCCAATAAGGTTTGACTTGTAATGGTAATTTACCTTGTCCAATATAGCAGGTCCACACCGCAGGTCACAGGAAGCCGAGCCCACATCTATTCGCAGACCTATCGCGTGTAACACTTACCTATTGATCACTGTAACGCACCCCTTTAAATTTAAAGTTCCATTTTAGCCTTTAGCAGAATAGCTAGTTTTGAAGCCGGTTGAAGGGGGATACGAACTATCGGATATAGTTCGAAATGAAGCTATTAAATGGCGCAATCCGGCCCCTAAATCTAAATAAGTCGCGAAGGTTGATGGCAACTGAGAAATTGCAGATGGCATAAAAGCAGCGCATAAGCAAGCACTTTTAATCTCTTCCTGCCTAGCCCTCGGAATGAATTATTCTATTATAAGTATAAGGAGAGGTAAGTAATCTCTCTACTTACGGGACAGGGAGTTTAAACTTATCCAGCTCCCCTAAGAAAATGCCTTTGCTAACTTTTGCTACTAAGAAAAACGGAAAAATGCACGTTTGAAAGGCCAACTCCTTAAGCAAATTGGGTTGCTAACTTTTCCGCCTATATGAAACGCGAAATTCTTTTTTTCTTTTTAAGAATAAAAAAAAATTACATTTATTAAATAATTTATATAGTAGTAATTTCTATTTTGACCTTGGCTTAGAAGGAATGCTAGCCATATACTTCAAAAGCAAGATTAAGTCAGCCCAACTCTTTTCTATTAGAGAGATCACTGATGAAATATGCTGCAAATTCATTCCCACAAACACATCATATAACTGAGAGAAATAAACAAGGTACGTCCACACCTATAAGAAGCATCTCCTGAACTAGTCTATCTCGTTTATGGAGCAAATGTGTCTGTCTGTAGCACACCAATGACTGTCAACTCGTCCCTTATCCTAGAACTGGAATAAAGCAAGACTTTGATCCATCCAATATAAAAAAATCTTATTAACGGACGAGCCCTATTAAAAATATAACATAACTAAGTAGCTCCCTTTACTATCATTTACGCGATAAAGACTTTGCTGCCGAAGCAGGATTCAAACTACATCTTTCCTCAGGAACAAGTAGTACTACAACAAGGTAAGCACGCACACTATAAGAAAGAGTCTCTCTATCGGGTGCCTCTCTAACTGCCCTACTAGAGTGGATTTATCTGGCACTTATATAAGATAAAGCCTAAACAGAGATATCACATCTCGCTCGAGCCACGGGCACCTAGCTAGACTCATCTACTGCCGTTCCAAGAATAGCGTAAGTATAGTAAAAGATCCACAAGCCTTTCATTGACGCAGCAGCATTTGCTTTTGTTCTTTCTATTGGAGAAGCAGTCCCCTCAACCTCTGTTTAAATCTCTGGATCCGTGTAGAAGTCTCAGAAAGATTTTCATGGGATGGATCAGGAGCACACCTGTGATCTACTCATAGATTCACGCACACTATATGAAAGAGCCCTCTCTCTATCAGATGATTCTAGAACAACAGACCTTTTGGTGGCTGTCATCTAGCTAGGGCTATTTGAACTAGTTTAAAGACTTGCCCCTTCCATTGCTAAGAATGTTGCAAGCTTTTTCCTTGAAGTTTAGGGTAGACACGGGCGTAAGGTTGCAAGTACTGAACTGTCTAAATGTATTATAGTAGTCTAAATGTATTATAGTAGGAAGGGAAGAACGTAATAAAATCCGTAGAATGCAGCTTTCCGTGCTATCGGTTGTTCACATTCAAGCATGAGTTAGTTAAGAATCCATATGAATAAAGCCTCTCAACCGCAGTCACAAACTTTTATACTACTTAATTAAATTAAATTAAAGGCTGCAGCGCCTCAACGTGAGCTAGTATGGGATCCAGCCTACAGAGCGTTAAGATTTCTTAATGATGTTCAAAAGGCCCCAGCCATATGTCTTCAATGGGATTCTGTCTTCGGGGAAAGAAGATTAAGAGATGGACAAGCTCAAGACAAAGCCTATTCTGATAGCCCAACAAGTTCAGATAGCCATAGCTCAACACTTCCAGAGAACAACCAACCTTGGTTTTGGTTCATGTCTTCGAATCAAGAACACTAGGAGACGCCTGGAGGGCAAAGGGAGATTCTTTTTCTGATAGCGATAGCCCGAGTTGGCATGGTAATACACGGTCCCATGCAGGGGAAGGGGTGGACTGCCAAGAAGAAAGATCGTAGCTATAATGCTCTCACAGGCAGGCGAGAAATAGATATGATATATTAAAAGAGAAAAAGCTAATAACATAATTAAGGAGAGGGCTTTAATCAGTGCAGGATATAAAGAATGGTTTCAGCTGTACGAAATGAAGATCTCATTCTTCTAGTCTGTCGCATATCGGTTGTATGCTGTATTCTCATATAACTGTCGCATATCCGCTGTTGGTCTTCATACCAAGAAAGTAGATCTTGAAAAAAAATCTTGGACAGGGAAGAAAAAGGGGGAAAAGTGAAGTCTAAGCGTATATGGCACGAAAAGGAAATCCGATTTCGGTAAGACTTGATCAGAATCGTAGTTCAGATTCAAGTCGGTTCAGTGAGGGCGACCGCAAAAGTCACCGAATGGGTCACCTTCCGTTTTTCCCATTAAAAAAAAAGGCATACATAGAAGGAGGACGTTGCAGATGTCCAGAACGGACACGACTTCTTCTAACGCTAGAAGTACCACTGGAAGACACCCGGGACCAGAGCATGTCGTGAAAGAAGCACCAAGCAAAACAAAAAAGGCGGGCGTGCTTTGACCGTGTCTCCGGGGCACAGTTGAATGTAGATATCATGAACGCAAGGTGCAGGATAGGATACCAGGCCGAGAACCCGGACAACCCACTCCCCTATGTGCCGATCGCTAGCGCATCCAGGGCCCCGGCGCCCAGCTCAGCTGGAGAGGCCTAGCCTGATCTGAGAAGTGCTAATTCGGTTCGGATAGACTTCATTCAAGAACGCCGCCGCCCCGCCCCTGGAATCAATAAGAAAACAAGTGAAATCAGATCAGTGAATAAACCGAAAGGAAAGAAGAGACTTCTCGCTCGGCGCCTAAAGCGCACTATGCTCCGCTTCAACAAATGAGAGTTTTCGGTGGAACCGGTGAACCGCGCGAGCTGGTTAGATGCGTGGGGCAGAGGGCTCGTAGTACCAGCTAGCGCAGCTATGCAGTGGAAGGGAAGGAGCCTAAATCGACCCCCCCCCTTCTTTCTTTTTTTCAAAGGAAAAAAGCAGTACAAAGAGATTAGACTCTCGGATGAGACTAAGCAGCTACCGACCGTTCCGACGCGCCCCTGACCTATCTTGATTAAGACCGAAAACCTATCTAAAATGGAGCCTAGTCTAAGCTGTCAAACAAATGATAGAAAAAAAAAAGAAAAACCACTAATAGGGATATGGATAGAGGAGTCTCGCTCAGTAAAGAGAGTTGTAAATTCGTAAGATCATGGTAGAGTCCCCTTTACTTGATTCTATTCTATTAGTTTAGTAAAGAGCTAACGTTGAAATCTTTCTAAAGCAAGAAGAGAGAACCTTTACTTTGAGAAAGAAGGTGCTTGTTTCCGCTTTATTAGTAAGTAAGTTGCTTAGAGCGCCTCAATTAAGGCAAAAGGTTTCTTTACTAATAGAATAGAAGGGGCTTCTTAATAAGGGTGCGCAGGTTTGGAACCCGGGCCTTTCCTTTCAAATGACAACTGCCTCTTACTGCTGCGAGGGCTTTGCACGAAACCAAACCGCCCTCCGCCCTATAATAAGTAAGTACCAGTTGCTTCGCTGGTAGGCACACTTAGGTTAGGAGGAAAAACCCTCCGTTCTTACCAACCTCCGGGTTGGTAATCGACATGTTGCTAGCTTCAACTCGGTCTAAAAATAAAAAATTTCTTTCCTCTGCTGTCCATTTCTTATTCATTCAGGGCGCTCGGCCGGTGCTCCTTTCTCAAACCAGAACAACTCTGAACGTTAGGGAAGATAAGGGAAGACCACCTGAGCGAACCGACCGAAGGGACTTGACTTATCCGAACCGAACGATAGCGGCTTAAAGCTAAGCCTATTACGAGCAGCGTCGCTGCTTGATCGGCGGGGAGGAGCATCTCAAAGTATAGGGCAAAGGATGAAGCGCTTTTACTTTGTCTCCCGGGATTCACCACAGGTTGGGTTTGAGAGCCGTGTGATAGGAAACTCTCCTGCACGGTTCGGAGAGCACTTTTAGTCTGCGTTGGTGAATGGGAGCCCCACTATCAAACAAGAAAGAAACTGTTCTTCCCACGGCGGAAATTGACTCTATTTATTATTATGGTAAATTAGTATATCAAGATCTCAATCTGAGATCTTATTTCGGTTCGATACGTCCACCTACGAGACTCACCTTTGGCTTTCGGCTGGGTAGGTGTATTATTATACATTTTCAAAAAAGAACATTCATTAATTTTTTTCTTCCTCGTCGACTCTTTCTATCAGATTTAAAACGGAAACGACGCAAAAAATCCAGACCCGGAAAGAAGAAGGGCCGGTGGTGGGAATTTGGGAAAGTAGGGCCGATCGAGTGTCTTTATTCAAGCGACGGTAGAAAAGAAGAACGAAACGAAGTGAGAGGCCGGAGGGCCGGGAAAAGAGTCGAGCCTGATCGACTCGACGACCAGAAAAAGCAAAACGAAATCAGGGTTTGGCCAAAAAAGAAGCAACGCTATGGATACCATGACCGATCACCATCGATAAAGAAGAATCTTTCTAAATCACTTCGGGTCAGCGGGGCCTTCAAGCATCCGAAATACACCGAGGTTGTAAATAACATAGCCTTTCTGATAGAAAATAACGATTCCTTCAAAAAAACTAAGTTATTCAAGTTCTTTTTCCCAAAGAAGTCCCGCTACAACGACCCGAAAAGTCATCTACTTAAAAGGGCCCTCCCTGCAGTGCGCCCTTCCTTGAATTATTCGGTCATGAAATACTTATTGAATACAAAGAACAAAATGAATTTCGATCCCGTCCTAGTTCTCAAGAATTTCGTGGCACCGGGCGTGGTTGAACCATCTCCGATGAAGAGATCTAATGCGCAGGGAAGAAGCTTAGATAAGAGAATACGTTCTCGCATCGCTTTTTTTCTGGAAAGCTCGACCAGCGATAAAAAGTCTTTGGCCGAAGCCAAAAAGAGGTTGACCCACTTCATTCGCCAAGCGAATGATCTTCGCTTCGCGGGAAGAAAAAAAACCACCATCTCGCTCTTTCCTTTCTTCGGTGCTACCTTTTTCTTTCCAAGGGATGGGTTTAGAGTTTATAATAACCTCTTTTTTAAAGATGCCCGGGAACAACTCCTAGGTCAATTAAGGATAAAATGTTGGAACCTCATGGGTAAGGATAAGGTAATGAAATTTATAGAAAAATTCATAGATCTAGGTGGGATAAGAGAATTAATAAAGGGAATAGAGATGATGATAGAGATCATACTGAAAAACAGAAGAATTCCTTACGGGTACAACTCTTATTTGAACGAAGTGAAAAAAATGCGATCTTTGTTGTCTAATAGAACAAACACTAATACCTTAATTGAATCGGTCAAGATCACATCTGTTTATCAAAGTGCTTCTCCGATTGCTCAAGACATCTCTTTCCAACCGAAAAATAAAATAAGATCATTTCGTTCCATTTTTAGTAAAATAGTGAAGAAGATTCCATTAGTAATGAAAAAGGGGATAGAGGGGATCCGTATATGTTGTTCAGGTCGATTACAAGGTGCAGAAATTGCTAGAACTGAATGTGGAAAGTATGGAAAAACATCTTGTAATGTATTACACCAGAAAATAGATTATGCTTCTGCGGAAGTATCTACTCGTTACGGAATCGTAGGTGTCAAAGTGTGGATTTCTTATAGTCAAAAATAAAGTAAATATCGTAAAGTTAGCCGGATCCGACGAGATACTCTGGTTAGCAATAGCAATGTTGACCCTCGCTTCTGAAAAGACATATATATTCTATTACTATATTAAGAATTATAATTCAATAAAATTTTAAGTGAAACCGAACCTTCTTTTTACCAGTGCTCGGCTCGGATTAAGAATCTTCTCCTATTGATTGATGATGATTGGCTTGGTTTTTCCTTCTCCATAAGCGGACCTAGAACTGGAACGGGAACTTATAAAGTAAGAGAGCAATTGGCTTCATTGCATATAACTAAATAACACTGGACTACGAGGTCCTTCTTGCCGGCCTATTTGTATAGTATTTTATTCTAGTATTAGAGCTCTACGCATGAGAATTCAAACAAGAAGCAGAGGAGTGAAATGACTCAAGGTAACGGTAACCCGAGAGGAGCGAAGCTACTCGACTACATAGGACTACATAGGACTACATAGGAAAAGATCTTACTGTTGCTGTTGAAGCCTGTTGTTTGTTGGGTTAAGTCTCAAACCCTTTATATATATTAATATAATCAATCGGAAGCATGGGCTGCCATTTAAGTTGAAGTTCGATCAGAAAGTGAGGCGGTTTTCCATGCAGCACCAGCAGTAAAAAAAGACCCCGAAAAAGGGCATTAATGATATAGGACCTTAACAAGGGCATGCGTCAGGCTTTTTCTTATCTTACGCTAAAAGGGCCTTTCAACCTTTTCACACATGAAGCAGAAGCATTAGCTGGGGTGCCACTCTCCCTGCGATAGAAATATCCGTAGAATCGGACGCGAGATACGAAGCAGATCTCACCGGTGCATGTCCAAAGTCAAGGGCTCCGCGCCTCGATGTAGATATGTGATATCCTTGTTCGAGATCATAAGACGACAGCTACCTCTTTTAAAAGGGACTTCATTGAGCAGCCTAAATCATGTACTTGTTCTTTAACTAGTAAAATAAAAGAGCACTTTTCTTGTCAATTCAAAAGAAAATGCAATTACCAGTTTATCCAATATTTATAATAAAATTATAATGAGAATTTCTTCCTTCCCTAAAATACGAGGTTTAGAATAAGTAAAGTAAGGATCATAAACGGCTCTTAGACCTTGCCTTAGAGTTAGAGGTGACAGCTCTTCGGTAAAGCACTCCACAGTCTTAATCTTCTCCAATCCAATGACATTGCATTTCCTCCGATTGAGGATAAATAGCCAGCCAGAATTAGAGGATCCTTGTACCACTACATGGAATACGGGCTCTTGGGAGTCGTCATCCTTACTTATTGCTATGGTCTACGCCCACCACTACCCTGTCTTGTGACCCAGGGGCTTACATTCTATTAGACAAATCTGGAGTTGGTGTCTCTAAAGAAAGAAAAGATTTAAAATAAGAAAGGCTTCTTGATTTCAAAAATTTAATATATAATAGAAAAAAGACCCTGTACTTTTAAAGGATAAGGATTCGGAGTTTTAACCGGATGAGTTCCCTTTTCCTTTAGAGCTTTGCTCCACTTCACCTTCCGAATCTTCCGCCTCAAACTCAAATGCACCAGCTCTTCCTTTTTCCCGTCCCGCTCTTCTATCCTTTGTGCCACGCCAATTCCTTTCAAACTGGTAAGCCAGAACAGCGGCAGATTCAGAATCAGAAGATGGAATTGCTGCTTATCCAGACGAAGCCCTTGTAGAGAATAGGGTCGAAGTTCCAGTGGAACCTGTCGAAGATAGAAAAGCTGCCGAGGAAGATGCTAGGGTCGAATCAGATTCCATTCCGGAAGTCTTTTGCCTTTTGACTTCGAAACTATTGAGGTTGTTGATGGTGAAAGAGGACCCATTAGATTATAATATCTTTTACACTTAAAAATCTTTCCTTTTGTCTAATGGGATAGTTTCTTCGGAAGCAGCTACAGGCAAGGGCGAAGACAAGGCATCTACGCAAAAGCACCCTTTGAAATTAGATGAAATTAAAGAAAACTTTTCAAAAACAAAGAGACCGTTTCAGTTGTCAGTTGATCGAGGTTTTCTTAGCTCGAGCGCATGTGAGAGGAGGACGAGTTGACCTGACTCAGATTCAGACATAGGACGAGTTGTGACCCGACGGTTGATGGTTTCACCAACCCCTTCGGAAAGAAAAAGGAATTCATCTACTTAATGATAGATATGAGTAGGCCCTTATATATATAGTAGCTAGGATGATTGGACAGAATGAATAGGAGAACCTGAATACTCAGGCTCGGGGAAACCAGTTTAAGTAGCTGGATTGGCTCGATACGACAACAAAGACCTATCTCCGGGAACACTCGAACATGCTAAGCCTTGGAATATTAATACGAGCTGCGCTTGCATAAAGACAAAAAGGATTCTAAGGTCCCATTCAGCTGAAAAAGGAATTACATGAGGGCCTGGCTCTCTCTCCTAGCCGGCTAAGCCATATTCACCAAAATGAATGTATGTGGAATAGAATCCCCTTTCTTTTTAGGAGTTTCATGCGCCAACTGCCTTTCCTGATTTCCTTGATAAGAAAGACCTTTTTAATTAAGATTATATTAATCTTAATAGGGGTCATCTGTTCGATGCCCAAAACACCTATTCCTTTTTTCCCGCTTAAAAGAAATGCACAAAGCACAAAGGCTTTCTCGAAACGCCAGTGTATTAACACTCCCAAGGTCGGGTTAAAGCACGCAATCACAATTTATAGAATCATATTCAGCAGAATGAATCATTTTCATACCTAGTCGTTGGCTGAGACAGGACCGGAAATGACGAGTTTAGGAATTTAGCCGGAGTAGAGGAGCTTCTTAAATAATATAGCTCCGCAAAAGCCTTTTCTTCTAATCTTCTATTCTGAGACAGATTAGGTGCAGAGTTTACTTTTTTACCTTGTACAAGAAGGAGCATAAAGGCTCAATTGCAAAAGAGTTTGATGTCAAAACATGTTACCTAAGAACAGGAGATCATACTATCATACTATTGATGCATAGTTTTCCGCCCAAATTTAAAGACTACATTAAAAATTTCTGAAAACACTTTCCAAAAGGCGAGTCGTCTCATACCTCGGCTACGCTGCTGAGGGAGTGAATTACATAGAATACATCTTATTAAGGGTAATGCCCCAAGAAAAAAAAGGAAGTTGGTTGTTGGCGAAGTGTTAGAAGAGTGGGCTTCTATTGGAATCTTCCCTCTCCCTTGGTTGAGCTCTTTCCTTCCCTTCGTCAATCTAGAAATCCCCCTCTCCTTAACCTTATTTATTTAGATATGCGAGCTCCAGACCTCCCTGTAACCCCGGTTAGCCACAAGGCACTTTCCACCTATAAAACCTGGAGAACGTGTGTCCTCACCATTAGGCAACTTTTCCTGCGATTGGGAGTCTTTTCCTATAATTAAATAAAAGAAAGATTTTGCCCTCTCTCTTCGGAAAGTGTAATAGCATACCAGATGAGGACTTCACCTTTGGTAGACCATCGGTGGTTACCGACCGCCTATACCGTCTTCCCAGAGATCTATTCGAACAGAACCCAAACCCATACTGAAATCCAGACCTATCCCGTGTCCCATATCTTGCGCTTGTTTCGTCCCTATTGACCCTTAAGGTAGGTGCTAGAAAGCTCAAGTAACCCTCAATTGTGCGTGCTACTTACCTACGTGAAAATACGAGCGGGTGCTCAGAGACGCTAAACATTCGTAGGACAGGCTTATGGGCCTATCTCAAACAAGGCACAATCTATTTGACATAAAAATCGTTGATTTTAAAAGATGAAAAACGTGCTGGAATCATTTTATGTTGAAAAAGCGCGGATTTTTCTCAAAATGCATGTTCAAAAAGTAAATTCACTTGTACTTGTAAAATGATCTCACCGCTCACTTGGCTAGCATAGAAAAGAAAAGAAACGTCAGTGAAGAAGAAGTATCCTTTATAGGTCCGTAGGAAAAGGCGCGAAGCCCCGTATCTTATATGGCTTGCATTATTGAATTGATTACCTAATCTTATATGGCTTGCATTATTGAATTGATTACCTAATATGAGGTTTGATAGCTGTGGGTAGCACGTGCCCATTGAGTGTTCGCACATGAAAGCGAGATGTGATGTGCGGTTCGGACCCAATCCTGACAGGGGTGCTGTATGATGTGCTAATAAGACTGCCAAAAGAAAAAGAGCAGATAGGGGCGCGGTTCAATACAATAGAAAGAGGTGCCCGCGTAAATGACCTGAAGGGTCTCTATCACCAGTCGTATAACCAACCCCATTTTCTTAAATATTACAGGATAGACCCTATTAAAACAGGGAATCCCCTCTCTTTATAAAGCGCGGTCCAAGCCAGCAGCTAAGACTAATGCTGCCATTAATTCTATATGAACGTTAGCGTAAGAGAGAGCGAGGGAGCATTTCCGTACAATTTTAATATTCAACAAAACAATAAGGCTTTACTGATTTATCGTACTTATATTATAAATACCATGCTCGTACTTAAATAGCTGACTGATAAGGTAAGGAAGGTAAGGGTGGGGTTAGATTCATTCGTCAAGGTCAGTGGTTGGCGGATGTAGATGATCATAGCCATGGAACCCTAAACGTCAGGGAACAAGCATAGAAACATCGCCGAAAGAAAGAGATTTAATGGGAATGATGGTTGTCCTTGCTATCAGTAGGCCGTATAACGAATTGAGGGTAGAATATAGGAAGTCTTTTTCATTAAGAACTCCGCAGGAAGAAACCTTCGGATACTTCTATTTATTCATAGGCTGCGGTATAAGAAAAGGGCCCCGAGGATGACCTTAGATGCACAGCAGAGGCGCCAAATCCAAGTTTTTCTTTCAAGAAACTTAACAGCTGGCTTCATTTACTCTCGGATTACCTCGAGTCATTTTATTCCTCTCCTTATGTCGAGCCATCTTCCACTTCCTCTTCCGATGGTCGAGATACTCCCGAACATATATTTTACGCGCTCCACCAAAAACGTTTCGGCATAAGGTAAGGAATGTCTTGGGGAAGTCTTGATTCGTTTTAAGTAGCACTACGCTTAGTCTGCGTGCTGTTTAGGGTTCTAAGGACCTCTCACCCCTTTACGGGGACCCTTGCCTATATATTTCACCCCGATGTTTTAGGTGGGGCATAGAGCCGAAATTGATGAAATTGCTTGCCACAAAAGGGGATAGTGGAAAAAGGAATAGTGGATGGGCCCTGGGCGGGCGACAGCAGCGTAGGCTTACTTGGGAACTAATAGAACAGAATGAATGGAAGGAACTCCCTCTACCTGGGGGACAAAGTACACCTGTCTCTTCGAATTGAACGAAAATAAATAGGGTAGCAAGAACAGGATGCGTCATAACCTAACAAAAGGACGTCCCTAGATAAAGGGCGGAGCGGGAGGAAAGACAGTTTCACTATATAAGAGCCAGAAAGATTTAACCTTTCTCGGAAAACTTGTCTATTCTATATAATATAGAAATTTTCTTTCTTGATTCCACTCATGCTTATAGTGTGATAGGGGTGCGAGTGAAAATGGGATTCTCCTTTTAATGATCCTTTCCTTTGTCATGTCACCCCAGGGTATTTATGTGATGAAGAAGCAGCTTTCGCGTATCGTTGAGAGAAGGCTACTTCAAAAAAGCGGTCTTTTCCCTTACTCACGACTTTTTCCTTCCCCCTTCAGAATTGCCCAAAATAAAATCTTTGTCAAAGAATCCCCTCTCCTCTCTCCCTTTCCCGGTTAATGGTGATCCTCCTATGCCTTATTATATATGATATGAGAATGCTCTTGTAATTGACTTGCGATGCTCTAATACTAATACTCGAGATACTCCATTACTGGGGCGGGTGTCGCTGTGGCATACTTCTTTACCATACTTGCATTCAAAGAAAAGCGCCCCTTGGTTCAGGCCGAACTATTCTATTTCTATTGGTACTTACTGTATTCTATTCTCCCCTCTCCCCGCATTGCTTTCGGGCGAGTGGGATCAGTAGCTTGAAGCTTGAAGGGGGGTTCCCGATTGATTGATACCTTATATATTATATATATGCGTATCTTGATTGACATTGACGGGCGAAGCTTTTTTTAAAGTTTGAAAAGAATTCAAAAGAAAATGAAAGCGCAAGGCAGCAGCCCCACAACCACAAGGCTTTTAGACTTTTTTCGACAAATCATAAATCACATAAATCAAAGGATTGAGGGTACCCGCGGACTTCATTTTGATAATCCTGATAGGATGAATACACTCTTTAATTTATACTATTTAGATTTGCTTTTAGTTGTGTATGACTTGAACTTGACCGAAATGTGGTTTTAGTTTAATAAGGCGTGGCGTCTCGAGCCAACCCATCTACTGGCAAACATTCTGCTGTTGACAAAGATTCTTTTCCAATTTCAATTGAATAAAGGAATGATAATGTCCTCTCTTAAAAATAGGGAACGAACGCTGGATTTGCCGCTTTTATGAAAGAAAACGCTTGTATGAAAGAATGGCGAAATGAAACTATTTTCCCGATCCCCCCCCTTTAATAAAAATAAAAGGCAAAGGATAAAATTCTCTTTTATGAAAGAATGGCGAAATAACTTTTGGTGCATTTGATTCGTAAGTTTCCTATTTTAATAGAATTTCATTGAATTCATCTTATGATTTAATAACAGAATGAGCGAGCTCAGGCTAGAGGAGAGGCACACGCGCGGCAGGTTGTTACGAGAAAGTTTCACTTCCCAGGGCGCTTGCATTAGGATAAACAAGGGGGGCAACACACGAAAGAAATTCCATTGCAACTGTTGCCACTGTAGCTGTATCTGTAGCAGTTATTAGTTAAAAGGGTGTCCCTTTTCCCAAAGCAGAGGAGGGTCCGAATCGACCAAAAGGAACCACTTCCTCTGAGGTTGGCGCGAAAGACTATGATTAAGAGCTTGAAACAAGGTTAGCCCGAAATGAGACTCTAAAATCCTCAATTAAGGCTGCCCGGGCTATCGGTTGAGCCAAGAAATTTCCTTACTTAGATAAGTAATTAACTTAATATTGAATTTCTGTAAGAATAATAAAAAAAAGAATTTCAAAGGCAGAGTTTGATCCACTTTCATAAAAAAAAGCAAACTCTTTTACTTTACAATTAGAACTTGCGAACAAAGATAAAGCTGAAGTTAAGGAAGACAGGACTTCAGTGGGAGTTTTCTATCGACAAGAGCAGGGTTTGGTCCCTTTGAGAGGCTCAAGAAACCTATCTCGAAGATCTAAGTCCTCAATGTGGATCAGCAGATATCAATTTGAATATAACAATGCCCGAGCTCCAGCTTTGCTTGCGTTCTTCACCGGCGCTTGCCACGTACAAAAAAATCTTTTACGACTTCTTTTATAATCTTTACGAGAATGAATCGCAGATGTTGGTTGAGAATTGTTCGGGAATTCATTGATAATGACTTTGCCAGGTTCTAGGCGGGCTACTCTTCTTTTTTGTCGATCGAGCCGCTCCCCCTCATTCCACTCGTCCAGCCTTCTTCACGAACTTGTACAATCGATGCCACAAAGATAGCCAACTCTATTATCAAAGAAATAAGGAAACGGGCGAGAATTTGGCACCAGATATCCGGAGGTGTGGAAAGAGCAGCTGTGAGAAGCGGAAAAACCATCAAAAAACGACGATTGTTCGTGAAGGTTTCCACAGAAAGACCCCTCAGTTCCAGCAAACGGATCACAATTACAGGTACCTGGGAGCATACCGATGGAATGAACGAAATACGAACAGTTAACATAATATAGTCATAGATCTTAGGTTGTAACTTGATCATGAGCGAATTTGTTGATGTTGCACCCACGAAGTATGGAAAGTGCCAAACATTGGGAACTACCCGGGAAAGAGTTAAGAACAGGAACAAGAAGAAGCAAAAACCACTTAAATGGAAAAATCTATTGTATTTCGTCCTTTGTTCCCCATAGCAACTGGGGATCAAAAAGCACCAAATTTGATGACTTACAAAAGGAAAGACGAAGTAAGAGCATGCTATTGAAGACGTTGCTACATATGTTGAGAAGGCCTCCGTTAATTGTGTACAAACAAAATACGAGTCCAAAGGCAGGGTCAGAAAGGGTTTAGCTAATGGGAATATTAACTCTTCCGGGAACCAATAACGCGTAAACCATGTCAAACCAAGACCGATCAATATCCGAACGAAACGGATTCGAACTTCTCCTAGAATAGTTTCCAATGCAAAATAAAATTCATAGGATATATCTGACTAATTCAAAAGAGAAATTTACCATTTTCTTTGATTGATTCACTTCGCTCCGTTTCGGTATTTGAAATGTTTTAATTTTCTTTGATTGATTCACCCGGATTATCTGACAGACCTCTCCCTTTAGTCGAGCCAATGTCATTCCCTCTCTTCACATGCTAACTCGTAATCAATATCGAAATTCCCAAGCTTGGGTTCAAAGCCACGGGTACCCTCACTCTAGCCTCACTCGATAGCAGATGTAGCAAGCTCCCTAACAACAACGGCTGTGTCAACAGCCAGAGATCCGGTTTGATGCTGGTCATGAGGTGAAGAAAGAGGCACAAGTCATTGACTTTATGCCTTGAAAAAGAAAGAACATCTTAGAAAAGGTTCTTAATCATCATTTGAAGAGGGCGGACTTGTTTCAAGCAGTCAGTGGCTCAGGGAGACCCTTCCTAATACACATTCTGGGAAAGAAGTGCTATCATGAAAGGCAGATTGCAGGATAGGTTTTGGAGAATACAATCTAGTCTAGCCAAGAGAGTAAGCCTGGTTAACTAAGAAATGGGAATTCAAAGAAACTAGGCAAGTGCATTTCAGTCGAAACCTTTTGAAAAGCAAAGGGAAAGCACTCTTTAATCGAAAATCCTCTGTTCCGGCACCTGTTCCAGTTCCGGCACCCGCACCTGATTTAGGTGAAAAGTCCCGTAGAGTTTGTCGTGTCGAAGCCGAGTTGGGCGAGAAGACATACGTAGCAAGGTCGGACCTTGGTTTCGAGGTGGCATCAAATGCTCCTAACATCAGTTGGTTTCACTTTCCCTCGTATCTATTCTAATAAGAAATCCCAGCCAACCGCGCATAAACAGTGCTGGGCTACGCCCTGTTTCGAGGTGAAGCATCCGTAACTGTCGTTTATGGCTAAACAAAGCGTTATTTGCTGTCTTTCTAAGAGTGCACCTTGAAAGTGGGCGGGCACCTGATTTATTATCCAAGTAAACTAAAGTTAAGTTATGGATATATAGTGGAACTACCCTCCCTTTGTATCCATCAGCAGCATCGGCTTCTGAATTGGCAGCTTTTCTATCTTCGCCCGGAACAACCCCCGATTCTATCTGCTTTTTCTCTCGAATCTTCTCTGTAATCAGCCTCAGCCGACGCTTCTGGCCGAAGAAAGTTTGCGAACGTACCACTCTTCCGCACTAGACTAACAGAAAGAGAAGAGAGATTCCCAGTAGCCAGTCCCCGCAGTCAGTCAAGACATAAGACTTTCCTCGCGCTTTGACCTTGCTCCCACTTACCTTAAAGGAAAACAGAGGATGAGGAGTCAGTCTTCCTACGTATGTGCCGTAGCGGAAAAGGGAAGTGATCGGTACGCACATTGTATCTGGTCAGTGGCACTCTCTATTATAGTCCACACGTCTAAGAGGTAAAGTCCGACTAAGCAGACGAAAGAGGAATAAGAAGTCATCTCCCACCGGAGCCTCCGATACATTGACTTGCATTTCTATGAGATCCCTACGAATTCAAAGAGGGAAAAGCCGAGGGTGTGAAAGCTAGACTTCAGTTGTCATTTGCCATCTTTACAATTAAACCTAAGCTTACATACTTTATACGACCTAGGCAAAGACTCATCAAGCAGCCAAGAAAGGAACTTCCCTCATGTGTCCCTGAAAGAAGTAAGAAGGTAAGGCAAGATCAATTTCATCTCATCTCCCCGCAGCCTTTGAGTCGATTTCTTTTACTGACGCCCAAGCCTGACTGCACCTTCATTCTCCTTTGCTTTGGTCTTTAAAGCCAACTCAAACTAATTAAATAAGGATTCATTCAAAGGAATTTAATCTTTGGCCTTTTTCGCTAATGATAAAGAAGCCGCTCCGGCAGGGGGCGCCCCAGTATGATATCAGCCACCAGCACCTGGTGATCAGGTAGTTGCGTTGTTGAGGGGTTGAGAAAAGGAAGAATCGGCATCGGATAGAGATGACCTAGACAAAGTCACAGGCATCGAAGACAAATGATGCGATGAACAAGAAGTTCTGGTTGCGGCTGGTGAAGCAGCTGATGTTGATGTTCCAAGGTATGCTCGTGGAATGGAAAGAGGGGCATATACGGAGAGAGAGGATTAACCATAGACTCTTTTCCGGGAGTACCGTCCGAAATGGAGGGATCCTAAGTCGTATTTTCGGAAGTAGCTACAATACCACCAGGACCATAGGGTTGGTTTTTAGTGTTATGAGCTCCTCTTTTAGGTTTAGGAGATTATGAATACCTGGAGGCTCTTACCGACATTCAGCCCTATTAAAGTAAAGTGGGGCTGAGTGGATTTTACATGGGTGGTTGGTTTCAAAGGGACATAGTCACTAGACTATGCACGCGCTTTGGAAGAAAGAGAAACCAAAGGGAACTACTCTAGGAATAGGAAGACTTAGACTGTTACGACAAGAGGGTGGGGATTCTATTACCCCCAAGGGAGCTACCTTTGAAAAGAGCAACCTCTTTATGCTTTGGCAGCCAAACCTCCATAAGAATTATACGAAAAACTTATCTTAACTAGAGTCCCAACTGGCCGGGGCACCCATTCCTGTAGAAGTAAGCATAGAAATCGACCCACCTTTCGTAGCCTTTACGGAGGAAACTGCAGTGAAGCGACTCGCTGACTAGAAGCTTTCTATCGAAGCGACCTCTTTTGGTTCTGCACACGTTAAGATGTTTAACAGGTCGTTGCATTAAAGTGGTCATCTTTTTGATTCACATTTCTGATCTTTCATGGCCCAAACATTCTTATAGAAAGAAGCATAAGTCTAAAGTCAGTATAAATCAACTGCGGAATTGAACCTGTCTTCCCGGGCTTTATGAGGAAACACTATCGAAGCACTCACCGGTTTTGCACACGACAAGGGCCGGCCGTAGGTTGAGAGAGTCTAGGATGCTGCTGGGGAATAGAATTCTTACTCGGCGAAACCCCTAGTTTTCAAAAGGCAAAAGGACAGGATAAGCCTATCTATTAAAGTAGTGGACTTGACGACGAGGCGTCGGAGGGAATTATTCAGCCCCAGTTGGAGCGTGCTGAAAGTGGCTACCTGCATGGTTAGTAAGAACAATACAAGTCCTATGTACAAAACATATAAGCACACAAGCATGCAAATAGGAAAAATCCCGAGTCAACAGCCTTCTCCCTAACCTGCTGGTGTTCTTGTAGTTGTTGAGCGCGCATCAATGCATTCCGAATTCACATCCATTTAAGATAAGAATGGATGCTTTATAGCTTTATATAAGGCCAGTTGCTTTGTTAAGCGAGAAAGCAACCCCTGGGCGTTCGCCCTTTATATTATATGCTTGCTCTTTGCATCAGAGGTAATCTCTTTTATCATTAAAAGGGGTTTTGTTCAAAAAGCAAGACTCTTGTATTAATATTATAAAAAGGAGTTCGCCGATAGCCTGCTTCGTAACCTACTTCCTTAGGGAAAGCTTCTTCTTAAGAAAAAACTAAAGGGCGCCTATCACTCTAGGATGTTGACCCCTATTAAGGTATGTATGGTGTGTCGTCTTGTCCTTGTAAGATAAGGGGCTGGCCCTAGGAGTTATATCTCTTTTCACTTACTTAGATATCCTGAACCCTTAGTAAGTAATTAGTTAAAGTTGGCATTTCGATGAGCTTTACCTTTTATTATAGTATATATAAGATAAATATAAATAATGCTCGACTAGTACTTTCTTTCAAAAGCTTCCTTCAAGCAAGTGTGGTTTGGGTATGTCCTAATAATATATAAGTTTATATATTTTATTATTAAAATCAATATAGAATCGTACTACAGTACAGAATGCTTGGTCAGTGGTTGATACCTTCCCCACGCATAGCATAGATTGCATTTTTCCCTAATCCATTGAGTTCACACAAATGGGCCGTGTCTATGGAGTCCTTTCTTTCTGGAATATCCATCTATAAGACCATAACATAAGAATGAGTTCGCCTTTGTCTTTATCTCAATCGTTCCTGAGAGGGGTGAGGTTGGCTCCGGCCAAGGGCACATAAGTTAAGTGTGTCCAAGTCCACATCTATTTTTTTATTTATATATTATTAATATAGTTAGTAGAAGATAAAGCATCTGCTTTCGCTTTTCTTATTTGACCGGGTTCAGTTTAGAAGCTTTCCAGGTTCAGGATCCTAAACCTATAATAATAACAAATAACAATAGAAAGATTCTATGGAACAACTGCTTTGTGCAAAGCCGACCTTGGCTTTGGGGTGAAACGTTGGAAAGTCGGAAGGAATTCCCAAGCGGCAGGTGGTAAGAAGGCATCATCATTCTATATACTCGTAATGGTATGCAATGGTTCACTAGCTTCACGAGAATCGTGTTCAACTTTTTTATATAATAAATAATTAAAATGTAAAGCTCTATTTCTTTTCTAACCCTCAATTGTCCCTTATTGTTAATTACATACTTACTTTACAACAGAGTAGAATCAAACTACGCTTATTAGTCGAGTTCGAAAGAACCTATACCTCTCTCCTCTCATCACCTAGTGACATCATACTCTTCCCTTTGGTAGATCCGGGGAAACATTATTATTAGAAAGATACAAAAGCCGCGCACATACCTTAAAATTTTACAAACTAGGATTTCCTTTTATGTAAGGAATCTTAGTACACACGCGCTAGTATTCGCCGAGCAGGTTAGCGGGGGAGGCTCGTCCCACTCCTGTCTTTGTTTCAAGCCAGGGTCAGTGGTTTCGTGGAAAGGTCTTACCAAACCTATTTCCTTTTTAAATTAGAATTTTTCAGCCAGTCAGAATTCTTTCAAACAAGTAAGATTTTATATCAATTGCACGACCTGAAATTGCTTAAATTTCATTTGAAGTTTTTCCTGTTTACTGGTGACAAAGTCTAGAATTTAGCGCTAACCGGGGAAAGTTCTGATTCACATTTATTCACATTTAGATTTGGAATAGCTTCGGTCGATTAAAAAGGTATTCCCCACTACTTATGATGTCCCGCCCGGAGAGGTCATTCAAACCACCAAGCCAGCCCTTGGTAGAGGGTAGAGCCAAAGCAGTCTTTCTTTATCTTACGTTCGACCTCTTCTAAGAAATACTAAATAAGAGGCCCCCGGTGAAGCGAGTTTCAATCCCGGCCCTCACATACACAAAAAAATAACGTCATACATCTAAGTAGAGAGAGGTCCAAAGGAACTCGTATATCTAAGTAACAAAAAGGAGAGGAACAAGAGGTGGTGGGTTTCGTGTGCATAGTCCCGATTCGGCGGAACCTTTCTCTTCCTATCTATCTATTAGAAATCTATCTATCCATCCATATATCTATTATAATATATAATCATACCATAAAGCAGGGAATCTCATAAATGGCCTTACTAAGTACTAAAAGAAGTGCGGGGCTTCCCCAATACTATAATATCACGTTTGAAAGCAGGATCTCCGTGGTAACAGACAGCCAATACACTCAGCTTCCTCTCTTTAAAATAGGGAACGAACTTCTCCTACTAAAAGAGAAAAGAAAAGGCATATCATTCGATTCGTTCTATTATATATAATTAGAATAGGAATGGGAACTCTCTTATCAGCTTATCAGTCTGTTAGAGTTAGAGAATTCTGGGAATTAGATCCCCATCTACTCATCCGGAGGTCATCTAACCCTACCCAGGGAGGTCTACTTGGACCGATATTCCTTCTTCAGATGTGATGTGTCATGTCAAAGGTAAAAGGAAAGACAAGGCTTGATCTATAAATTATATCTGTTTTAGTTTTACTGTTTTAAGGAGGTTAAGGAGCAGTACTTGTTGGAAGTGTTTTCAGAATGTAGTTAAGTAGCAGGGCTTATACTTATCTAGGAAGGCGAATCCTTCTCTAATAGATGGGTTTGATTTTCTTTCCCAGAGTGAGACGCTATGCCTGGAGGAGTTATAACCTTTCTTTCGAAGTCCGTCTTGCATGCCTTCTTATAAATGTAATGAGTATTATCATATATTATATGAACGTACTTTACCTCGATTGCTGCGCAACGTACGTTGTCACGGGTTGCCGGGGTGAGCTCCCTTTCTTTTCTTTTATTATAGGGCAGGAAAGTCTGCAATCGTATCTTTAGATCTGTAAGAATAATGGAGGT
>JAOWBH010038677.1:0-15555 GCA_028566215.1 Silene coronaria
GTTTGAAGTCACTCCCCCACCTTATATAACACGTGGTTGCTCCTTACATGCTTCAGTTGGACCCCACCTTCTTCTCCTAACCCTTATATATTCTTCTTCTCCCACTTTCCCTTCTTCCTAAACTCACTACTCAATCAATCCTCTCTCTTTCTTTATCTCTCTCTTTCTCTCTCTTTAAAAAAATAAAAAGAAAAAAACAAGAAAAGAAAGAAATCATCTCAAGAAATTGGAGGAAATATATTAAAAATGGCATATGCAGGTATAGCAGCACCAAGTAGTAGTTGGGTAAATCAATCCAGAGTAAATCCATTATTGGAATTGGGCTCCCATAAAACTTACCTAAATTGGCCCAATAGTAGGAGTAATAATACAATAGTACATTCTTCCCTCCATTTACCTCTACTAGACTCCACAATTACCCCAACTACAACTACAAACAAAAGCATCACCATTTCTCCCGAACATACAACTACTACAACAACTACAACTAGTAGTAGAAAACAGCAGCCTACTGGTGTTTGGAATCCTTTACAGAAGGCTGCTGCTGCGGCCTTAGACGTTGTTGAGCAGGCCTTGAATTCATGGGAAACCAAGACTCCTCTGCCAAAGACATCTGATCCATCTGTCCAAATTGCTGGCAATTTCGCCCCTGTACCCGAGCACCCTGTTCAACACAACCTTCCTGTCACCGGCACCATTCCTGATTGCATCAGAGGTGCCTACGTTCGCAACGGAGCTAACCCTCTCTACCAGCCTTCAGCTGGGCACCACCTGTTTGATGGGGACGGCATGATTCACACCGTCAACTTCAAGTCAGACGGCTCAGCCAGCTACGCCTGCCGCTTCACCGAGACCAACAGGCTTGTCCAAGAGAGGTCCTTGGGGAGGCCTATTTTCCCAAAGGCCATTGGTGAACTCCACGGCCACTCCGGTATCGGAAGGCTCGCATTGTTCTACACTCGCTCCTTGTTGGGTCTGCTTGATCACTCCAACGGCATTGGAGTCGCCAACGCAGGTGTCGTTTACTTCAACAACCGTCTGCTTGCCATGTCGGAGGATGACATTCCCTATCACGTCAGGGTCACCCCCTCGGGTGACCTTCAGACCGCGGGCAGGTACGACTTTGACGGTCAGCTTCATTCCACCATGATTGCCCACCCCAAGGTCGACCCCGTTACTGGGGAGTTATTCGCCTTGAGCTACGACGTCATCAAGAAGCCCTACCTCAACTACTTCTGGTTCAATGGGGAAGACGGCACCAAGTCCCCTGATGTAGACATCAAACTGGACACACCCACGATGATGCACGATTTCGCCATCACCCAAAATTGCGTCATCATTCCTGACAGTCAAGTGGTGTTCAAGCTCCAGGAGATGATCAGGGGTGGTTCTCCGGTAGTGTACGATAAACAAAAGGTGTCTCGCTTTGGAATTCTACCCAAGTACGCCACCCATGCCGATGACATGCAGTGGATAGAGGTTCCCGAATGCTTCTGCTTTCATCTCTGGAATGCTTGGGAGGAACCTGAGACTGACGAAATTGTGGTGATTGGATCCTGTATGACCCCCGCGGATTCCATTTTCAACGAATGTGACGAGAATTTAACCAGCGTCCTATCCGAAATCAGACTCAACAGGAAGACAGGAAAATCCTGTCGCCGTGAAATACTGTCGGGCTGTGATCAGATGAACTTAGAGGCAGGGATGGTGAACAGGAACATGTTAGGTAGGAAGACGAGATACGCGTACCTAGCCATAGCAGAGCCGTGGCCCAAGGTGTGTGGGTTCGCTAAGGTAGACTTGTTGACAGGGCAAGTAACAAAGTTTATGTACGGGGATGAGAAATATGGAGGGGAGCCGCTGTTCCTTCCGAGAGATGAAAACAGTAACGGGGAAGACGACGGACACATACTGGCGTTCGTACATGATGAGGAGAATTGGACGTCGGAGTTGCAGATAGTGAATGCGGCGACAATGGAGAAGGCGGCAACAGTGGCGCTGCCTTCAAGGGTACCATACGGTTTCCATGGGACATTCATCCCATCCACCCAATTGCAGACGCAGGCATAATAGTACAGTATAATTAAGCTAAGGAGGTTTGTCTACCAGAGGGATATCTGCATATATGTCCCCGGGGATTCCTTTGTTTTTACTTATGGAGCTATCAAATCCTTTTTTGAGGGGTTTCGCTCTTTCTTTCTTTTTTTTTTTTTTTATTTAAAAAAATTAGGAGATGGAGTGGGAGGTTTTGAGAAAGCAAGCTAGAAGCTTTTTGGATATAGATTAGAGATGAAGCTCAGCTGCTTTCTGTTAGATTCCATTCTTCTACCCCTCATTCCTGTCTAGTGTGTGCTGTGTGCATCAAGATTCAACACTGTATGTATATGGATCGTGGATCGACTACCAAGTTCCAAGTCAAGTCAGTTTAAACTTGAAAATAATATACTAAACCGCTCTACGTTTTGTATCTACTCTGTAAATAACATTACCAGCTGGTAAACATGCTTCTTCTACTTATTTACAACAGGTATATATTGGTTAAGACAATCTACGTATGACAATATTATGTAGAAGCATAACATAAGAGCTGATCGAGGTGAAGTTGATCAAATGATATTGATTTTTAGGTGACAATGACCTTGGAATAATTGTTGGTTCTACTATAAATTTGTCTCTTTATTTATTTGGTTTGGACGAATGTGACTCTACTCAAAACATCCCCACATCACATGGCAAAGTCGTTAAGCGCAGGGCAGTCAATAAGTGGGCGTATGTTCATTATCATTGCCACTTACTTGTCAATTCCTTTTGCAACTCTCTGCATTTCTCTTTTATGGACGGATGGCAACCTAAGCCAATCAAATTACTGCTCTAATACCGAGAGTTGGGCTGTTAATAAAACGAGACAAGCTCCTTGGAATCAAGCATGTAGCTTGGTAAGTGTATCTTTTAAGGGGCCGGGGTTATATTTTTTTTGACTAAGCAATCTGCTGGTCCTTTGTTGTAGCAGCATAATAAGAGATTGCATCAAAAATCACTTGCACATGCAGGATGCAGCATATATAGTTTGACAATGTGACAAGTTAAAACCTGTTTAATTTCTCACTTTAATCATGGCATTGTATCATGAATCATGATGATGGAGTGACTAATAAACCCAATCAAAACGGTATACCATTGAAAATGGGGTGGGGGTTGCTTTTGAATGGAGATTATTATGTCAACTTCTTTGCACTAATTTGGTAGGTAAATGCGAAAAAAACATATCTTGCTGAAACAATAAAAAAGAATATAAAAAAAAGAAAAGCAGTGTTAGCACGTTAATTGTAATAAACCCCACTTTCTACTTCCTTGAATGCTTTGTTTATCTCCTTATTAATCTCTTCTCTTGTGTTGTGTGTGTTCTTTTTTATCCAAAAGGAAAGTGCATGCATACATGACATATATCTATTCATCAAAAAGTCGGTTAAGATTGGAAGCAATTCATTATTTATGCGCATAAACCGTAATTCACTTTTAAGTCGGCTTCCTATGTCATTGGAGCTTTTGCGGTCGACCTCCCTAATTTATCTACCCTTCAAACTTCAAACTTGTACCCACTCATTTTACACAAATTCTCATTTAAAAGAGACATTGCCAGTTTTAAATTTCCATTTGGTAGCTTAAGAAAAATTTAATGGTTATTTTATAGCTTATGTTGCTTGACAGTGACATTTAAGTATATTGACAATATTACGGAGTAAACTCCTAACTCCTAATAAATTTTAGTTTTTCCACTATTATTCAGAGAACACGAAAATCAATATTATAATTTATTCAAATTATCTAGTCTCATTGATTTCTACTAACTAACCTATTTATAATTTGGTTGAATTGTCACCACTCGAGATCAAATTTTGTAATTAGTGCCTTTTTAAGATTTAATTTGTTGCAATGATGTCGGAAAGCATTAAGAATATTTTGCAGTTAGTGCAATGACAAGGCCAGGCAGCAATGGAACAAAAGTAATGGAGATAATAAGTGGTGTATGAGAGAATTCATCAGCATTTTGTAATGCTACTTATTTTAGTAGTACCAACATAATCTCGAGTAGTACCATACTAATCTAGTCTCAATACCCAGGTTATGTAACGGGACGTTTTTTATTTCTACTTATGCAATGAGAGTTTAAAATATTTTAAATGGTTTTGTTAGTATGAATAACCAGTGGTGAAAGTAGGGGAGTTAGCACTCCGCCTTTGTAAATAACCACCTGATTTTTCAAAGTAATTACTGAACCCCTCCATAAATAATTGAGATATCCTCATTAATTGATAAATCGGTACCACTATATAAATTGTCATGGTTTCAAAGAAATTTTAACCCAAGAGTTCAACATTATCATTTGTACTGTATATCAAAGATACTATCTAAGTAGTTATGGAGTATTAAATAATGGGTTAACCTTAACGGTGAGTTTAAACTTTTGGTTAAGATTGTTAATTGACTTATTTCCCTTGGATCGGACCTAACATAATATCATATCATATGTGATATTATTGAGGTTTGAAGAAGTTCAAGTCCCCAAGAGTCTCAAATTTTCAAAAGTGGCATTTAACATACTCCGTACTAGATAAGGCGTGAGCTATAACTTGTACACAATGTACTGGCAGTAACAGACTCAGAGCATTAGGAAATAGGACTTTATTGATTGATTGAGATTCAGATAATTCTCAGAGAAGATGAGCAAAACCTGACATGGTATGAACAATGTCTAAATTAGGTTTGCCAAAAATATCTCAAGTGCCTACTAAAATATCTGCAGTTTTAGTATAATTAAATAATAGGACTTTCCAAATGGGTTCCACATTCTTCATGATTCACGCTAGCAAATGACGCCATGTATGTGTACACGTATTCACCAAATTTGTAGTAAAACTCAAAGCTAGTAATAAATACATGTCAAAGGTAAATAAATAAATAATTGAGGCGGTAATAAAAAATCAAGGGAGCAGTTTGCAAATAAAAAGGGAAAACTGGTAACATACAATTAGGGGTCCCAGTTGTTAAGAAAATAGTTGTCCGAGGTTTGGAATTACGGCATTCTGTCTGTGTTGGCTAACATAACACAACATAACATGCCAGATTGCCAGCCATCCTCTGTCCTTGAGAGTATTCCACAATCTTACCAATTGGGCTTGGGTCTCAGTCTCACCCACGTGTGCTATATCAACTTGACAATCTTTGCTTCATCAACTCTTGCTTTTTCGTTGTCAAGGACCTCTAACTCCAAAAATATCATAAACCAGTAGGTGTCATTTCCGTTTCAACTCTATAAGTATCTATTTTTACTAAAGAAAATTCTTTATAGAGTATGAATTTAGAAGATGATTAAATGATCAACATAAAGAAAAGTGTTTGTTACTGATTTCAAACGACTTGCTAATTTTGCCTTACCGAGGGAAGTAAACCGTCTTTACCTTTTCCCCACCAAATTCCCGTATCTAAACAAAACAAAGTCAAAGTCTTTACCTACTCCTTATGTCATGTGAAATTTGTTACTGATTTCAAACGACTTGATAGCTACTCACAAAACTAGCATTCATTCCTACATATCCAAAGTAGATTATATATATCGATATAAAATGAGTAATAGTATCAAATTCAAAGGCAACGCGTCCAAGTAAAATCCTTTTGACTAAAACCATGATATCATCCATCCCTTTGTACTTTTGTAGTCCTGATTCTAAATTCTGATGATGATATTATGTTTACATGAAAACATTACTCGTTTATCACTCTTATACTATACAGTCAAACTAATGTCATTTAGTCGGACCAACTACTATTTATACATTATATTAATATACAGACTATGTAACTTGAACCACCACCAATGTCTGAACACTGTTCATACTACGTAACATTGCGCGTGCTTATACTATTATGTCAAAGGCGCAGGAAAATTTTACCACCAAACGAGTACTGCTGTGAGGAAAAGTCAAATCGTTTAGCTAAAAACTTTGAAATTTTAATCCAATACTTACGTTTGGGACCGCCGCCTCCACCACATCGTCACATTAGTATGATATCGTCTGTTTTGGACTAAGCTCGCACATTTTGTATTTAGGCTCCTTCCCAAAAGGTCTCATACTAATATATGGTGACTTTCTTAAACAAGGGAATAGTCCTTTTCTTCTCCAATGTGCGACTTGGGTTGGTAACTCCCAACACTTATGTAAGACAATTATATAAACAATCCTTTAATAATTAAAAAAAAAAAAAAAAAGGCTTAGAAAAATTTTGTAATTAGGATAAGATATTGTGATTATGAATGAATAAGTAGTCATCCTTATCCAATCATCGACCATTATGTATTTATTGCGAATCTTTTTCTTTTGTTATATAGCATACACATTATTTTCATATATAACTCCATACATCATTACCAAAAGCTTAGACCATGTAAATGTCGATTCAGGTGTCAAGTTTATGTATGTAAGTGAAGTAGTGAACATAGCCCAAGTCGACTACGTGGTCCCTCGACTCCTATCAGGCTATACATGTCCCAATCCCTTTGGGGACATATGATATAAGGCTATACATACATGGTAATCATGTCCGTTGCTTGTAAGTTGTAATAACTACAATAGCATCATCATCCATATAGATTTAACTCAAAACATTCACCTTTTCTATACGCTATATACAAGAAGTCGACTTCATTGTCTTCATATAAACTCTCGTCTTAATCGTAATAATAAACTCATAGGGACTTGTTTGGTAGCCCATTGTAAAACAAATGAATTAAAATTCGTAGAAATAATTAGTTGTTTGGTTGCCTCAATTCCCTTGGTAGTAATAAGAACTTTCCGAACAGTGTAACCAAACAACCGGGGGTATATTGACGTTGACAAGCATGTATGAGTATTTAAAAAAAAAAAAAAAAAAAAAAAAAAAGGTAATCCAGACTCGTGTCCAGCATGTGGTACAAAGCCCCCTCTTATTAGTATTGACGTGAACCTCTCTCACCTAACTTTCAAACACCATCATCGTCATTGCATACGCTTGCTTAGAAAAGTTTATTATAATACTCTTTATGTCTGTGTGTGCAAACTAATAACCAGGGCACTCTTACCTCGTCTTTATTAGTGCAATAATAATAATAATAAAAATAATAATAATACTGTAGGATTTAGTAGGCACATTATTAGCCTAACTTCCAGTCTTAAGCAATAATAGGAAGAGAGATTTCACCAATCGCCACGATAATACCAACTACTTACTTATACACTCCCCGTCCATTCCACTTTTCACCCCCAATAATAAGTAACAATCGCAAAAAGACCATGCTGATAAGGGATTGTAATTGTTCATAAAGTAGACGAAAAAAAATACCATCAAAAACTAGACGAGGGTTGACGATGTAGGGTCATGGATTTTATGATATTTTCAATGACCTTGCTGATCAACATCTGATTTGCAAGATGTTTGATGATGTGGACGAGTTGTGTCAACATTCTACAACAAGTCCACAAGGGCAAGGCATGCATGTAGGACTTAGGGAGTGTGAAATGTTGATTACTACAAACAAGCAAGTATCTACAAGTCTGAAGAAATCTGGAAATCTAAGAGCCGCAGAAAAAAAGCAACAATAATAATTTAAATCAATCTCAGCTTATATTACGGGATGTGTTTGTTCAGCCAAAATATATGGAGTATATAAATATACTACTCCGTATAGTGCTATAGTCCCATACCCATAAACAAACAAATAAACAAAGAGTACAAATAGTGGTGACTAATTAAAAAATGTTTTCTAGAAACACAAATCAGCATTAAACAGAATACGAGGTAGCATTTAGCAATGTGATGAATATGTACACCTGTTGCTACCAACAGAATATATACTCATGACTCATACTACAATTTACAACAGCTGAATCTTGAGCATCATGCATGTCACCCATTGACCATCCTATCCTACAATTTACAATTTGTTTCCTTAATTACTTCTTCTCTCTATAACTTGGAACTCTCCCATGTGCTTCTTGCCCTTTCAGCCACTCTTTAAGCCAATCTTACCGATTCCTACTAGTCTAGGCTACATACCGTAAGCAATAATGTCGACGGTGGCAACACTCCGCCCTCGATCACCTTCTAACTCATTACGTGTCCTATATTATTAAGATTTCCCTAGCGAATCAAATCAAATCAAACCTTTCTGTTGAAACATCTTAAGGGCACTAGACGGACAATTGACTCGGTTGATTAAAGCTTATGTATGCACTACTTATTATGCTTAGGAGTCCAAAAGAAAAGAGAGACATGTAGAGTGGGGTTTTAATTCTATGATGGAAGCTGAAAAAGACTGCCAGGGTTGATCAGTGATCCACTCAGGTTTCCAAGGCTACCAAACATCTTTTAAATATTTCCCAAAGGTCACTAACAAAAAGAGCATACTGGAATGAGAGGGGTTTGATTCGAGCCACATGCTACTTAACAACTTGACCGCCCACTCTTTTTCGGAAAAATAAGCCTCTTAACGCACCATTACCCTCGATTCATTCCCAATAAGGCAACCATAACATTTATTGGATATTCGGCAGCTGCTAGCTACATACTCCACGCTATGGTGTATTTATATTACTTATTTCTACCACCAATTTTTATTCAGTAACACCTCAGATTTACTCTATTCTATTTGACTATACATGTTTTTTTAAGATTTGAACAACACGTAAAATAAACTGGAACATGGAACTAAGGAAGTAGCCGTCACCCCAAGGAGTTGTCGACACATTTTTTTATCATGAATCATCCAAAATACTCAATCTATTACAGCACCAAGGAAATGTTGCTACATCTGATCCCCTCTTGCCCCACGTATTGCGAGTTCTTGAGACATTAGGGCAGTTTTGTGATTGTCTGCTATGAAATTGGATGTTACAAGCCCAAATGTTCGACAAGAAGCAATGGTGAGAATAGGGACATATAAATATCTATAGCTGGTCTTAGGTATCATCATTCAACCCAATAATTTTAGCGACACCATGAGAGACGTGTTCACAAGACGATGTATACTTGTGTGGTTTTTGCCATAACTGGATGATATATAATAGTCGGTCACACTCGACAGAATGCTACTGGGTTCTTGCCATGCCATTTTGGAAACTGTAAATTGTTTTAAACTTTACTAAATTAATCAAAGATTATGTTTAAAAACTAAAAGTAATTGAAGTTTCCACCTAACTTGCGTGGATGACTAGAAACGAGGGAGGAAAAATCACAAAGGCAGATTAAGAAGCAAGGAAGATTATTAGAGATAATGAGCAAAAGTAAAGAAGTGGAATTAGGTAGTTACAGTACATACATGGCATATACAGCTGTCTACGACCGTCCAGATGTATCTGCATAAGTGGATCACTATCAGTAATAATGTTGGTAAGATCAAAATCAACAAAAACACTTTAGTACCAAACTAAACAAGCTTGGTTGACAAGTATCAAGGGAAAATTCAAAGACAATTATATGTTTGTACTGAGTCAAGGTGTGGGGTTTGCTTACACGATTATTAAACTTGATGGTCAAAGTATAATCAAACTTTAATTAGGATAGAGTGACCACAGAAAGTAAAAAAAAAAAAAAAAAAAAGCACACAGAAAACAACAGATCTGATCTACCATCTTGACCTCGACTCCTACTCCTACTCCTAATCGCAGTTGATGCCATATATTGGTAAAAAGCAGCAACCGTGCACGTTTAGATATGAATGTCTCCTTGCTTTCTATAATTACGTGAGGACATTCAATCACACTTTTATCATTATATATAATTATGAGTTGACCAAGACTAGCTGTATGTGGTGGGTTCAATGAACTGAGATAAGACAAGTACATTTCGAATAACTAATTATCTTCTAAGAGAAGCACTACTCTTCAGATTCAGAGTAGCTTTCAATCGACGCAAATTCTAAAGCATTATTGTTTTGTTAACATAGGTGTCGGTACTAAGCATCTAACCCTCCTTACCCCGTCATGCCGCCATTGACCATGCATCAGGTGATCTAACAGAGCATGAGCTTCCTCGTAAACTGGTATTCAGCATATATCGTCCCTATAACCTTTGAGGTTTTGTGAAACTGCCCTGGAGACCCTAATCATTAACAGAAGCCCTGAGATGTGGAAGCCAGAAGAGCTAAATTTGTCCTTAATATGTTCCTATACCTACAAGGCTGGTGATTCAGTACCGCTTGAACCCAAATAATGCCTAGATCATAAAAACAAATCCCAGGTCCACCAAACTCATCAGGCCCACAATACAGTCTTATTATAGAGTTCATGATCTGACAAAATACATTTTGTTACCCAGATCCACTAAGTTGACAAGCCCAGCAAAATCAATAGCATCTTCAAAGATGACATATTCTTATCATGTTATTGCATTATGGATGCAAATTATGCGTCAATGTCTCATCCACATTTTCACTTTATCTACTCAGGCAGATCCATGACTTTTGATTTGCATCAATGTTTATTGCCTACTGTTTTCTATAATAGTTGCTCACCAAAACGTTTTTCAAATATGTTTCCAGCTACCATCATTGTTTTCTTAGCTCAAACCACCCAGTTTTCTGCATTTGAATGATTTCCTTCATTACTTTTCCTAAGAGAATCCATCTGAAAATTAAGCATATAATAATTGACATGTTCATGTCAACAAACCTAAATTGAGCACGAAAAGCAAGAGCGTTTACTCAGTAGCACAAGGAATCACAAATTGTGCAACCTTTCAGGATGGGCACTTTCTAAACTTATACGCTAGGGGACTTAAGCACCAAGATTCAACCGAAAAGCATCATTATGCTCGAACTACACACCAAAAGAAGCTATTAGCCTATTACCATAAAAGTAGACTGTATTCTCAACACGACACTACTGTCCTACAGAAGATAAGGTACATAATGAGAAACTAACACAATTAAACCATTGTGTAGAGTTCTCTGTCTTTTTCTCACCGAAGCCATTAGAAAGCCGACGGAATATCATTAATCTTTTAGTTCCCCCACATCCTAAATCCAATGGTCGCCGTACCCAGTATCTCTTATCTTTTAGATGATACAATTATTAACTACAATATATCACGAATCCAGAATAATTCCCCCAAATTTGGAGAAATCAAGTCGCACTAATGGGTTTTCCTAGATGTGCCCTTGATATACACAACTGAGCTTGCTGAAATGACGAAAATTATATATCCCCTTTTTGCACAGATTATGAGAGAATCCTGTCGATGGACGAAAAACATTCCAACAAGAATATCGCATCGAGTGAACTTCTATATCCAGATATCTTGCCTGCAACCAGAACCCTGAAGTTATGCATCCAGTGCTTACACGTACGAATTCCGGAAACTAGACAAAATCTCATAACCCCAAGTGAAACATGCAGGAAGAAATTTTGGAATTGTTGATGTTAATAAAAGCTCTCTCTGACATATTCTACAAGTGATATACTTATTACATTTGAAGAATCAACTGAAGAGCCCTAGGGAAAACAACAGCACCATGCCATAAGGGGAAGGCAATGCTATTTTCCCGATGTAAGGGTAGGTGACATTGCCGAATACAGAGTACATGGCAGCTTATGGAATAAGCATAGTTCAGCAGAGGAAATATTTCTGGGAGAAAAAAAACAAGGCAATAAGGCCATCACCCGAAAAGAAAGTAGTAAACTAATTTTACCAATCTCAGCATTGTGTATCACCCATTTGTGTGAGCAAGTTATTTACAAAAAATTAGAAAAAGTAAAATTGGTAAGAATACAATTACATATGCCCACGTAAGAAAGGATTATCATGTCTGTTAGTAAACTAGTAAAGTCACAAATAGGGGAGACGGGCCATTTAAGAGCATAATATCAACTGCAATCTTAAGATGCAGCCTGCAAAAATTAAGAGAGATAAGTTTTAATCGTAAGAACATCAAGAACAAGTGAGGGAGAATATAGAACGAAAGAAGTAAGAGCATGAATATGAGAGGTCAATCAGAAAGTGAGAAAATCTCCTCTCATAATGTCCCTGCATCTTCCCACACAAAACAAGTTTTATTCGCCTTATGGCCAACCATCTGCAGATTCGAAACTCACATTCTGGTACTAACAAGTTGTTGCTAAGTTAAATGATAAGAACAAAGAAGAGTGAAATGTCAAAATCGCTCGAGTCTTATTGTTGTTTACAGTTTATTTGAGCATCAAAACTCACATTTTATTGGAGTAATAAAAAAGATGGTGTCCCAATGTTCGCCTTTGTACTATTTCGCAGGTCAAATGGCCAATAGCAAACGAATTGTGCAAGAGAAATAGAGCAAGAAGGGATCCTCATATATTCCCCCTCTCCAATTGGGTCATATCCAGAGCCATATTTTCTTCCACCCTAACTAGGTTAATGCTATGTTACGCCCACTCGTCTCACATTTTAATACAAGAAGACACGTTGATACTACATTTAATCCAAAAACCAGAATTTTTCTAGGCATAGGTGTGTCCGATAGGCCCACGCATAAAAGAAAACAAAACAAAATCATAACCCCAATGTCTCAAGGGTTTCTCCAAGGGCGTTCGGATGTAAAACACCTTACCCTAGTCGGTCTAGTGTTTACACAAGAAATTGTTTTCGGATGACGCACTCATGTTTGATAAATCTATGAGATTTCTCGGGCTAGAAGAGGGAATGGTGACGGAGAGGGCACAATGGAGGGAAATGATACATGTGTATTTTTAGTATCTACTGTTATTTGAAATATTTAGTGTTTTTATTTAATTTTTCAAAATTCATTTGTTCGTTTAGGATTTATTACACGTTTTTTACCAAAAATTTCTTCTATAATAATACTCGGTTTATTCTTATGGTATTTTAGACCATTAGGTTTTTCGATTTTCAAAAATCGTTTTAATCTATTCTCGATTTAAATTCTAAGTTTTTTTAAATAAAAGAAATTCGGGATTCGATTTTAAAACCTATAAGTTTACCTTGTCTTTTGTATTATGTTTCACTTCTCATTTGTTTTCCAATTTTCTTTTCTATATTTTCGCATTTTGAGGTGTGTTATCACCCATGGACAGTTCTAAAGGATGATTCATGTCAACCGACCCCAAATTATTTTGGGATTAAGGCTCTGATGTTGTTGTTGTATTAGATAATATATTAGTTAAGATATTATCATTAGGAATATTCTAAGAGTATTCAACAATATAGTATCTTAACTAATATATTTTCCTAATATTGTTAATATTCTCAAATAAAATCAACCAAGATTGTAGCATAACAAGATTTACTCTCAAATTCTCAATAACCCTTGTCTAACTCTTCTTTGTTCTTCAAGTTCTTCCTATGGCCCTCACCATCCATGCATTTTACCATAGTAGATGTAACATTGCTCCTAGACATTATAAGCAATAAAAGAAATAGCAATGCGGGAGTGCGGTGCAAGGGCAAAAAATGTGAGAAATTTAATCCTCATGTTAGCAGCAAGCCAGCAAGCATGTTTCCATTTCCTATGACGCCAAGGTGATGGAATAAAGCAAAATGGTTCACTAAAGTGGTTGCATTTCTTTTTATTGTGAAGTATTCGATGCACTTTTCGACACAATTTTCATCTAGTGTCATGCACATAAACCTCTTTATGTTACACAGAACACTCCCCTCCTCACCCTTTTACTTCGCTAGATACACAGAGCAAAGGGTTCTCTTAAGAATTCCCTCAACCAGGGGAACCTAGCTAGTAGCAAAGGCTAGAATTCGTAACCCAAAATTTCCAAAAAAAGGTTTTAAGAATATCGAATTCTTAAATATGGACCTTAACATAAGTATAAAATAATTTGATTTCAAGGTTCCATTTGTTTATTAATCACAATCAGAATTGACAACTAAGCAAGTATACAAAGGAATAAGTAAAGATGATACCTGAGCGGATAATCCAAATCAAACACCAAATCTCCCATCTTCATACCTACATAATCCAAATTAATTAATGTAACTAATCAAAGTTGTGACTTGTGAGCAGATACAATTTGATCGACAACAACATTAATTAGGGTTTGATGACTTTACCTGCGAGGATCACTAATTCGCCATGAATGCCCCGAACTAAAATAGAGGATCACAAATTCACCAATGTCCTTTAGACGGCCACTAGCACACTACACACCCAGTTGAACTGACTTTACAACATTAGGGTCTAACTTATCACAAATTATCCCGCTTTTTCTGAACCGAGTTTTAAATTGAAAATTTTCACTTTAGTACCCTCAAATTTGGGTTAATTTTCCTTTTAGATACAGGTATGATATATATACTCCCTACATCACACTAAATAGAACTCATGATTACTTAGATTAACTGGTAATAGCTTATTCTTATTTAACCAGAGGTCTCTGGAAATGCAATAGTGTTAAAACTGGAGAGCTTTACTGCCCTAATGGTCCTACCTGACTCGAATCCGGACGATACCAGATGGTCTACACCCAAAAATAAAAACATTACACTAAATAGCAAATAAAATACGAAACCCAAAATACATCAAACAAATAGAACATCGTCATAATATCATTAGTCATTGAGTAGACATACGGTAATGGAGGTATACAAAAAGCAAATGTTCGTGCTTCTACAATTATTTACTCCATATCTAACGCTTCCCTTGAATATTATTGTGCTTATATGGGTTTGTAGTTACTACGTACTAGTTTTAATTCCGTGCAAAAATGCACGGGTTACTTTTAAAATTGTGACATTTTTTCCATGCATAGACAAAGTTATTTGTACTAAGGAGTGTAATTGTTTTCATGCAAAACTAATTATTCTTTTAAGGCGATTTTGATTGTGTAATTTATTATTTTAATAATAGTATTTCTCAAAGCTATTTTTCTATTGGAAAATATAGAAATCATGTAAAATAACTCAAATGTTGTATTGATTGTGCACCAATTCTCATTTGTGACGGAAGGTATCCGTCACAAGTGAGTGACGGATACTGTTTCCTCTCACAAATGACCCATGTAAGGGTGAGTGGGAAGCACATGGGGGGTGTCTCACTTTGTCCCCTCTCTCTCTTTTGTGAGAGGTCACAAGCTTGTGACGGAAATAGTCCAGCCCGTCACAAGCAAGACGCTTTGTTGATTGTGATACATTGAAATTCACTAGTAGAAAAAGTAACATTGACATCGGGTTTTTAGGTCCAATTACATCGGTTTTGGGCGATGTTTCTCGGGGCGTTGTTTATAGCATTTACTAGGTAAAACCGATGTTAATAGCATTTAAGTTACATCAGTTTCTATGTAAAACCGATGTTACAGCATCTCATTTACATTAGTTTTGGTGCAAAACCAATGTAAATATCAACATTATTTACATCATTTACGATGTAAATAGATGTTTTTTTTAATTTAAAAAAATACATTTGAGGTGTTTTTTTATGGGGAAAACACCTCAAATGAGAGCCGCAATCAATAAAAAAAATTACATTTCCAAAACACATAATATATAAATATACTCCAAAATTATAAATATACACATGTT
>JAOWBH010038788.1:0-15553 GCA_028566215.1 Silene coronaria
CAAATTTAATTTTTTTATGCAAATGTATTGAATAAATAATGACTTACGTGATATTATAATTTTATTATTCTAAATTGTAGTGCAAATAGTTCGTCTAAATTTAAAATACCAACTAATTAAACAAAATTAATAGCTTTTTTAGAAAAAAATGTATTTTATATTATTGAAATGTAACATAAGTTGGAGATAAGTTCGGTCCGCGGTCCGGTCCACGGTCCAATCGGTTTGGTCCAGGACCAGACCAAAGACCAAATTAGCGAAAATGAGTGGACCGTGGACCGGACTAAATAAACTATGGTCCGGTCCGGTCCGGACCAAATTGCGCGGTCCGGTCCGGTCTTCGGTTCGGACCATTGAATGAACAACCCTAAACTCACCATAATCAAATACAATATTCAAACATGATATGTATATAGTATGTAGTTTGGAGATTAATAAGTCATGATATAAAATAGATGATTAGTGAATAAAATTATTACTCCCTCTTATACTCTATATTCTTTCCTATTTCCTTAAACAGATTATTCAGGTTTTCTTTCCTATTTCATTTTTAGAAAAGTTTTTATTAATATTATACTATCATTCTCTTCAATCACCAAACCCTACTATATCCTTTATTAATATTTAATCTTAATTATTCTTATCTCTTTCCAATCACCAAACCCCACTCATATCATTTATTAATATTTAATCATAATTATTCATTCCTCCCTCCAATCAATATACCCACGCCATATTTTATTCATTTCCCTACTTCTTCTCTTAATCATTGTGCCACAAAGATAAGGGGAAGAAAATAAGGTATAGGAGGGAGTATATTTTATATCTATTACACAATCATTGATTCTTATTTTTTTGATTTTCCTTTTTATTTATTTTATGAGTTATGAGTATTAATAATTAAGATAATTGATTAATGAGAAGCTCAAAAGTTAAATTAAATATGAAAAAATGTCATTGAAAATTGTGGGTGGTTTATTTTTTAAATCAAATCGTTCAAACTACAATGTGGTTACTAATTATGTGAAATTTGATAACGAGGCAATGATTTCATATAAACTGATAGGGAAAAACATATATTACAGATGATTATACTCATGAATAAAAAAGTACAATTTCAAATAAGTTGATCAGGAAAGTATAATAATAAAATTACACAACAATATACATAATAAATTAAAAAAAACGTTATATAATCTCTATCTTGAAATAACCAATCGCCTAATAATGATTAAAAACTATTAACCACCTAAAAAAAGTATAATATAAATGATAAAAAAATAATTTGGAGAGAAAATGACATAATTAAAATGATTAATTATTGTGATGATGGTTCAAAAATTAAATTGAGGAATTTTAAAGGTTTTTCATTCCATTATCTATCTTTTTATTTTACCATTAATTATGAGATTAATTTTTTAAAATGATTAATTATTGTGAGGATGGTTAAAAAATTAAATTGTTGAATTTTAAATATTTTCCATTCAATTATCTATATTTATTTATTTTACCATTAATTATGAGACTAATTTTTTAATGTGGAATTGATATTTTTTTGGTATATAAGCTGGTAATGTCACATCATAATTATTTGTCATGTCACAATTATAGGTGGCATTGTGTGTGTGCCATTTTTAGTTTACCCTTTTAATAAGGTTTATAGATAGATATTCCCTCCTGTTCTACCTATAGTTCCCCTTTTATTATAATACTACTCACATATATTAGAGAAAGTGGAACTATAGGTAGAATATGAGAGAGTATATGATAACACGTAGTTGTAAATTTTAAAGCTAGAGGGAGTACTAGAATTAACGGATTTTCTAGAGATTTAAGTATACAATTAGACCATTCATAACAACAAAAAGATCTAGTACTAAAGTTGATATTTTTACACTCATCAGCCAACAACAACAAAAAGTATTTATCAAAAGATGATTTTTTGTGCAACTCATCCAAATATGATGAGAGTGAGGATGAGAGTTGTTAATTTTTGTGAGTATTTTAATGTTTTTTTATGTGATGTAGAAGAGAAGAAAGAGTGGTGAGGGTTTAAAGCCAAATTAAAACTTATTGTTATTGTGTAAAGTTTTTGGGCAAAATATCAACTTATTATAAAATGAGGTGGATAGGTTGAGGAGTGAGGACTCATAAAAAACAACATAAACTTATTGTTGTATGGATGCTCTTAGCTTTTCGTTGGTAGTAACGTAACTTCTTAAAAACATCGCAAGTGATTCTAAATTTTTTTACTTAGGTCTTGTTCTTTTGGACTTAAACTCACTTAAATTAAGTTAACTTCAGATCCTATAAGTTCACTTCAGATCCTATAAGTTCAGTTCAATTCAAATCCTATAAGTTCAGTTCAATTCAGATCCTATAAGTTCAGATAAGTTCAGTTCAGAAAAGTTCAGATCATATAAGTTCAGTTCAGATTCTATAAGTTCAGTTCAGATCTTATAAGTTCAAATCCTATAAGTTCACTTCATACTCTATAAGTTCAATTAAGTTTAAATCCTATAAGTTCAGTTTCAGTTCAGAAAAATTCAGATTCTATAAGTTCAGTTAATATAAGTTAAGTTCAGAGCCTTTAAGTTAAGTTCAGATCCTATAAGTTCAGTTCAGATAAATTCAGATCCTATAAGTTAAGTTCAGTTCAGATCCCATTCAGTCCAAAAGAATAGGGCCTTAATGTGAATCTAGCTCTCTAACCCTAAATTATAAAAGCGCTAGATTTTTCTTTAATGACGGTTGTATATATAAGATTTTTCTAGTACGAGTTAGTTTACCTCTACTAATTATACTTTTTTTGTACCATATAGGAAAAGTATCTTTGTACATTAAAAATCATTTTTGACCCGTAATTTGACCAAACATCATTTTCCTTCTTCATTCATCTCGTCTGCGTTAATATAACCAATTATTTTTGACATTTTTGCACTCTTGCTGCAGAGGCTCAAGAAGCGAAACAAAATGAAACAATTTGCCAGTTGCATACAAACACCTTTGAGGAACGAAAGAAACTCACAACATTACCAGGAACATCGTTTATTTAAAGTTGTAATCACGTTAACCTTAAAGTATAAGGGGAATATTTTGTACAACACAGTGTAAAAAGTTCGTCTAAAGAGGCTCAGATTTGACGCTGAACCCACTTTTAGCAACAATTTGCTGAGGCTGCGAAATCTGTTGTTGCTCGAGTTGCATGGATGGCTGATGTTGAAGTTGGTGTTGCATCATTTGTTGTTGCAAAAAATGAAGCTGCTGTTGCATCATTTGCTGATGTTGTTGCAGTTCAGGGCGGTGGTCTTGCACTCTTGCTGCAGAGGCTGAAGTAGCTGAAGTAGTTGTTGCTGTTCCTGTTGCTGCCAGTCTGCCACTGCTGAAGTTGCAACTGCTGTTCCTGGTGTTGTTGGGTGGGAATTTGTTGCTTGAAAACAACCATATCCAGGTTGATACAAAAAATTATTACACTTGAGGAATTAATTAACTACTCCCTCGTCTCATTTATATAGTCTCTAATTTAGGGATCAAAAGATGTCGACTTTAACCAATATTTCTCATCATATACACAAGATACAATTTTTTTACAATTGTCCTCGTTTAACTTTAAGTTGTCCTGGTGATTTCATTCCCCAAATGTTGCCATAAATTACACAAATATCATGTCTATCATTAACAGTAAAGGAAGCAAGAGAAGCATACCCCAAGAAAAAGCATTGCTATCAAGCATTTTACTTTATCCGGTAATACAGACAACAGCAGAGTTTGAGATGGTAGCTCGATGACTGCACACTATATATATAAACAGAAGCAAATTAATGTAACCACTATAAAGTAAGAAAGAAGTTATCCTTAAATATGGAAACAAGATTAAGGATACTGTGGAGTAAACTCCACAATTGAGGGTCGAGACCCAGACTTTCATAAAAATTGATTCAAGGACCTAAATCTTGAAAATGTCCCGGTCCTTTAAGTGGTTTCAAATCGGATCGTGCTACTCTAGAATGGCAGGAATGAAGGGCAATAAATGGAGGTACTCGTGACTAAAACTGTCCTTCGGGCTCCCTCGACACCAAAAAAGTAAAAATTGTGCTGCGTGAACTTTTACATTTTCTAAAAACAGCTCAGATTAAGAGCCAACTTACAAGTTTCTTTTCTTGTAGGTGTGAAAGAAATTCATGCTGATTCATTGCTCTGAAAACAAGGAAATCAACTTTGGCACTATACTGCCTGAAGTAAAGATATAACAAATAATGAAGTTAGACAAACATCATACAAAGATACATTTGTCATATAAATAGATTCTTAAGTCTTGCAGATTAATGTGATGGAAGGAAATAGGGAATTACTTGTTATGCATGTGATCCTGAGATATAAGACGAATTATATGCATGGATGATGGCCAGTTTGCTGCAAGCCTGAAGTCAAACAGGAGAAAGTTTATTAGACATTTAAGCCGAAGATCATAGCACTTCTGTTTCCAACGTACGTCTCTGAAGCTTTATCGTTTCCATTTTTGTTACTTATTAGACCCACTTCTACTGCAATATGGCCAAGAAAATATGTACGCAAGCGAGATATGTCCGACTTACGTTTCCGAGGCTTTAACATTTCTATACGCCTGCAAAAAGAGAGTATATTTTAGAATGCTGTTCGTTCGCTAACCTGATTATTAGTTTATTACTATCATACAGTGACTGAGTGAATTGTCTGAGAAAGTGCCTCCAATTCAGTGATAAATACAGGCTCTCCTCGTATCTTTCCAAATAAACTTCCCTACAAAAGCCAGTTACATTTATTCAGCTGTAAAAAAAGATATTGCAAGGAAAGGTTACGTGCATCAGACCGCACTTCTCAACCCAAGTTGGAGCATTGCGGACATTCGAGTAATGCTAATTGAAACAATAAGTGCAGAGTCAGAGGATAAGGGTAACTTGTAGCCAACTAATTACAAAGTGGCCCAATCCCTTAGCATTAGAGAGCACTCTTAACAATTTTAGCAACTATATATACGAGTTGTAGACCTCTTGAGTCACTCGGAAACAGCCTCCTTGTGTCAGCAACACAAGAAGGTAAGGCTGAATACATCCGACTCTCCCTTACCCTGCAATTTGCGGGAGCCATTGAGGCGCTGATGTAATGTTGTTGAATTGCGGACTTCACAATGGCCGTTGCCTGTTGGACCTCAAGTTTGGGATAATTAAGCAAATAAATGTTTCTCAGTCTTTAAGACTATATATGATATCTCCTACAATCTTGAGTCTTGACAACTACCCGTTCTCTCTGCTTCCCGAAGAAAATAACATCATTAAGCAAACAGAAAAAGAATTATCAAATGAAGTGCACAGCCTCGTTTACTGTTATAACGATCAAAATATGCTAGATACCTCCCAAGTTTTGACATATTTGGCTTGGGATCTTTGTTTAGGCATGGCCATATTAGCATGTCCAGATCCAACGGAAGACACTATATCTGGCTCCTGAAGCAGAAATTGAAACATAAATCGACAGAGTAGCAGACAATCGAAAGCACGAAATTTGGCTACATGACAGGAAAGATAAAATACAAGAGACTTGCCACTTTGACAGTTGCCTGAGCAACATTCCCCATAGATCCATTTGCTGCAATGGAAGGTTTTCAATTAAAAAGGTTACTCCCTCATACTAGTTACATTGTCCCTGTTCGACTTTAGTGGTCAAACAATAACGCCTTTGACCAATACTTTCAGACAATATACAGTAGTTACAAATTTTTAAAATGAGAATATGGAAATAGTTTTTTTGGTGTAGAGAGTAAAGACCAACAGATTAACAGTTGAATCAAACAGTGATTCTGATTATTTCACCAGGATTACAATAACAACCTGATGAAAGACGGGAGGGTCAGAGCCAGGAGGTAGAATTTTCAGACAAGGTTCTTACTTGGTGACATGATGCATGATCCACTCAATGCAGCACATGCCTCACTGAACCCATCCGATATTAGTACAAGAAACTGAGGTAGCTTAATATCAACAACTGGCTCCGATATTCTCTGGTTAGGGTTAGCCTACAATTATGACAGAAGATTGATCATTTGTTAATTTGATGTCAAAACTTCGTAGTTAGTCATCCCAAATAACAATAAGAAACATCACCGATCTGTTGGTCATAACAAGACAAGGTATAAATGTCCACTCCCTCTTTTCACTTCTTTCCTGCCTTCACTTTCTAACCATCATACATCCCAAATCAAAATAAGATAAAAATTCATTATTGTAACTTTTTTTTATTTACTAAGTTTCCCCAAAGAAACTTAGCTTAGTAATAGAAATCAATTCAATGAAAAGATCATCACTTGAGCAGTCATTCTTGGAAAGAAATTTCGCAAAGTACACACAGTTATGCTTACCGCATTGTAAATGGCTTTAAGCTTTGATAGCTGTTTGGGACAGATGACTGACAAGGAGAAGAGCACTGTAAGCAAAGTAAAGCAAAGTTAAACTCATGCACGTCACTACAAAAGCAGAGAGAAAACAGAAGAGACGATACTACATAGTCATACATATATCCAAATTTCATCCAGTACCTGTCCAAACCACGTGGACACTGTCTCAGCGTCATATAAAAGATTTTCCGTTTGTGCTTCATTGATTTCAGACTGCTCCATAATTTCAATTGCCGGTCGATACACTAGCGTTGGGAAGGGATAAGGGTTACTGGCAGATACAAGAATGCAGTGCCTTTTACCATACAAATTCTGCTGAGCCTGATACCCATTTTGAGGGATAGCAAACATCTGGTACGCAACCGAACAAGATCAAAGTTGGTAATGACTAGAATAATGACATAAATGTCCAGCAAAATGTGTCATCTAACTATGATGACGGACATGCATCTCATCTTTTCAAATCCATGAATTAGTTGTACCGCATTCAAACCAAAGAGACATGAAAATATATTTACAGGGTGAGGAGAGAATGCACTGGAAGAGGATACTGAAACATATTCGTAATGGAAGGTCTCACATCCTGAAGGTCCATACCTTAAAACATATTTATAATGTTAAGTGTATGTTACATCATCCTACCCTAAGACTCTTACCCAAAACTTTGCCAGGAGATAAGTTTCAGTGATCAACATAACTGCATAAGCATAATTTTAGGTACAGTTTATTCAGTGTGAATTTCCAAACCTAACACCACATCTTATAATTCCTAGGACGAACCGTGAGGCGATCATGTTTCCCTTTCTAGAGCAATAGAGAGAATACACACAGCAATTATCCTACTGCAGGAAAATAAAACCAAAGAAAAGCTTTAAATACTAGCAAGTAGAAACACGAACCATTAAAGCTTCAATTCGCCACCGGAAAACGATAGGGTAGAAAGCCAGCTAAAGAATTGGTTTACATCTCTAGTCCAGCCACTTCGCTGAATTAGGAAGGCTGATTAAAAGATAGAAGAAAAAACTGTTCAGACTTCAGCGTCTTAACAATTACTCGTGTATAACTGAATTTATACGTTCTATAAAACAATATTTTTTAACTATCAATGAAGGAACCAGTCCCTATTCTTTGTTTATGATATATGACGGCATAAAGCAAAATGACCCCCTATGAAGCAAAAGTCATAGAGACCTTTTTCTTGCCACTCCAAGCCTTGAAAGAAGAGTTCCCTTTATAATAGAAATGTGTGATGAGAACCTCAATGTAGAAGATGAAAGCATAATTGCAAAATAACATCATGTATAGGCACCAGAACAAGCATATGCATTGAACATGACCAAGGCAAGCTCAAACGTTGAACCAGAAGCTGCTGAAGAAGAAGACTTCTGAATATTGAGAAGCAACGGATTAACAGACAATGTTACTTTTTAAGGACGATTACTTAGGTTCAAATACCATCCGTAAGTCCTTAACATAAATTTCACAAGCAAAATGCAACTACCATTTTAAATACATTGAAGACTGAAGAGCATTTTCAGATATGAAAATGCAAAATCAAGAAGGATAAATATAATCAACAGTTTGCGAGCATTGGATGGACAATGAGGACAAGAGATGTCTCTGTATCTGTCTATAAGTTACAGCTAATTGCTAAAAAGAATATTGTGCTTTCAAGCACTACCGAGCACATCACATGTTCATCTTGCACATAATCAACCGTTTTTCTCACACTGGTTTGCCACATGGCCTAAGAATCCCGCTAAATAGTCCGACAATAGTTTAACTTCTCGAAATTCAGGCATTAGTATGGTCTGTGGACTTCCTATATCTCAAACAACAAAAAACCCACAAGCCGAATCTCGACTACAATGATTCTACACATCCAAATACTAGCTGGTCACATAAAGTTATCCTTCGACTTAGTGTTCACTTATCAATTAAACCAGGCTCTTCCAAATTTATAGATGAGATGAAATTTTAGGCATCAAAATCTTGAAAACTGAGCAAGAAAACAGAAAAAGAATTAAGACAAACTAACAACCAGAGAAACAGAATGGAAATAGGCAAATTCTCATTTCAGACGAGCCTTTTCCGTCTCAAATTAAAACGATATCAGTGTATCACATACCTGACCTGTCTTGTCCTTTGTGCAAAACGACCTGTTCACGAAGCAAGAAATTAAATTTTAATTTCACTACATGAACCCTAAAACATTTAACTTCCGAATTTCACATTACTACATACAATACATTACTACATTAGTAATGCAACATTAATTAATAAGTAAATCAAGAAACGAACTTGCTAGTTGAAATTCTCGCTTATTTCAGTTCACCCAAACTGGAATTTAATAATAAACAATTACTGAAGAACCAACATGCAGAAAATAATAACAAATAATTAATTAACCTGATGATTTTGTCAAGGTAATCGGAAACAATGGTGGGCCAGTAAGGAGCCATGGCAGCAGTCCCTTGAACTACAATTATGAGTTGCTTATTATTCGCCATTACAGTGTTCTTGATTCTTCAATTATGATTTCCTACGATGCGTCATTTTTATGTTTGTTTTTAAAGTCAAAATTTGGGCGCGTTCTATCTTCTTTAGCTATTTTTTCGTGTCGGGTAGCTCGGTTTGGTATAACTCATAGAGTTGGCAAATGGATAGTTCGGGTCGGATTTAGAATTTAGATCGGGTCATGACTACTGCCTGGACGGATGGGTAAGTTGATCGGTTTTTAGGTCAAGTCGGGTACAGATCATTGTCAAAATTAGATTGATTTGTTGGGTCAAGTTCGGGTTGCGTCTTTTAGGGCTGGGTCATTAGCCGACTCATTTATGGGTCGGGACGTCGGGTAACTATCATAACTACTAACTAGTCAGGTTTTGCTTAGTATGGACACTTCTAAAGCCATGTCTAACTTTTTTTCATTTATTTGGATCTGGACACTTCTCGGACATGTGTCCATAATATTTGGACACATTTTAGACACTTTCAAACAAAATCAAGTTGAATTAAAGGTAAATAATGTGCATTGTTTTTTTTTTTTTTTTGTCAGAAAATGTGCATTGTTTTATGGCGGGGGAATGAGTTAAATTTGGAGTGAATGTTGTTCTTGAGACGAGCAATAAGATGACGAAAGAGATTTGATTAATTAGACGGTTGGTTGGGTGGGAAATAAGAATAAGTTATAGTAACGTTCAAGTTTTAACTTCACTTATTTAAATTTAATATCAAATGCTTTTACAAAAATAAAGCCGTACGTTTATAGCTATAAAATATACTCTATATATTTTATAAGATTTAAATAGTGTTCCGTGTCCTAAATTTCATGGCATGTCGTGTCACATGTCCGTGAACCTGTCGACATTGTATAGAGTTGCAAATTGTTTCATTTTGTTTGCTTCGCAGGAAATCATAACACCTTTGAGAACAAAAGAAACTCAGGACATTACCAGGAACATCAGTTATGTAGAGTTGTACCTTAATCGAATAAACCTCAAATTAGGAGGAGTCAATTTTATACAACACAATGTAAAAGGTTCATCTAAAGAGGCTCAGATTTGTCCATGGACCCTTTTTTAGCCATATGATCATGACCCATTCCGTCATCAACAATTTGCTGAGGCTGCGAAATCTGTTGTTGTTGCTCAAAATGCATGGATGGCCGATGTCGAAGTTGGTATTCCATCATTTGTTGTCGCATAGACTGAAGCAGCTGAGGGTGGTGGTGTTGCTGCAAGGGCTGCTGTTGATGCATGGATGGCTGATGTCGAAGTTGGTATAGCATCATTTGTCGTTGCATATTATACAGTTGAGAGTGGTGGTGTTGCTGCAAAGGCTGCTGTTGTTGTTGCTGTTGCGACTGCTGTTCCTGGTGTTGTTGGGTCACTTGGGTGGGTATTTGTGGCTCGAAAACAACCTTATCCTGGTCGATACAAAAAGAACGCGTAAGGAATTAATTAACTACTCCATCGTCTCATTTGTATGATTCCTATTTAACTCCAGGGATCCAAAGATTTTTAAGATTGTCAAAAGGTTTAATTTAAATTTTCTTGTTGATTTCATTCCCCAAATATTGTCATAAATTACATAATAATTATGTCCAGCATTAACAGATAAAAGAAGCAGAAGAAGCATACCCTAGGAAAAATCTTTGCTGCTATCAAGCGAAATGTTATATCCGTAACAGATAACAGTAGTACCTGAGATGGCAGCTGGATGACTGCACACTAGAAATATAAACAGAAGCAAATTAATTCAACCAGACAACCACCACAAAGTAAGAAATAAGTTATCGTTGCATATGATAACAAGATTAAGGATACTGCAGAGCTAACCCCATTATCGAGATCCAGACTTCCATAAAGGACCCAAATCTTGAAAGTGTCCGAGTCCTTAAAGTGGTTTTCTACCGGATATTGCTACTCTAAAATGGCAGGAATGAAATGCATTAAATGGAGGTACTTGTGACTAAAATTGTCCTTCTGGAGCTCTGGGGCCTCTACACCAATGAGGTAAGATTTGTTCCGCCCGAAGTTTTACATTTTCTAAAATAGCTCAGATTAAGAGCCAACTTACAAGTTTCTTTTCTTGCATCAGTGAAAGAATTAAATGCTGATTCATTGCTCTGAATTCAAGTAAATCAGCTTCCTTAACATACTGCCTGAAGTGAGATATAACAACTACTAATGTTAGACAAACAGCTTACACACAAATAAATACCAACTGAAAATAAATAAAAAGCTAAAAAAAGGACATTCTTAAGCTTGCAGAATAATGTGAGTGAAGGAAATGGGGATTTACTCATCCATGAAATCCTGATTTATAAGACGATCTATATACATGGTTGGTGGCCAGTTTGCTGCGACCCTGGAATCAAACAGGAGAAAGTTGATTAGACATTTAAGCAGATCATAATAGCGCTTCTGTTCCAACTTACATCTCCGAAGCTTTATTGTTTCCAAATTTAATTTGTTACTTTTTATAGCAATTTGTAATATGGCCCAGGAACCCATGACACAAAAAAAAACTTAGCATACCATCACTAGTGCACCAATGACGCCCAAGCTTGTTAGATGCAAATGCTCAAAAGACCTGGGTTTGCTTGTTGTATTGAGAAAATGATAAAGATAGAGCGGAACATGGGCTGCAAAGATAGTTTCATTCAATACGAACCGTTAATAACAGTCATAATTCAGTTTCAGACTCAATTCATATACATAATGCAAAGCAAATGGACGACAGTCATAACAGTCATAATTCAGTTTCAGACTCAATTCATAGTTTCAGACTCAATTCATATCAGGCCAGCATCAATTCAATTGCGCACGTCAGCATCACCACTAGCATTTATATCTCAGATCAACAACCGACTATCATATACATAATGCAAAGCAAATGGACGACATCAGACTATGGGCAGCATATAGCAAAGGGGGGACGACATCAGACTACAACATGTGATGCGTTTGGACGACATCAGACTAAGCCCAGCATACATACCAGCATACATACCAGCATCAGACTCGATTCATACCAGGCAGCATCAATTTATCTAGATATGATCATATGAATGCTTCTATGCTATGAATTGAGTTTCTTACTAGCACAGCTCAGAAAGTTTCTTAGTTAAACTTAGCAGTATAGTTTTTAACATCAATTCAGCATGAAAAACAGAGAAGCACTAGCTAGCATTTATATCTTACATGTACTCAACACCCGACTATCATATACATAACAGAAACCAGAGTTTGTCAGAGGTACTCAACGCCCAGGCCAGCATCACCACTAACATCAATTCAGCTGTCCAGGCCAGCATCACCACAACATTATCAAGTTCAGACCAAAGACGTGCAGATGGCCACAAATGAAAATACTACAAATAAATGAAAGGAGCAATAATAAAACATACCTCTTAAGAAAAGTATTGTGTAGCAACATCATAAGGTAGCTTCTCGAGTAACTTTTGCAAAACATGTTGAGTCATACTATCCCTTTCTTCCTGAAGTTCTCTTTGCATTTTTTCCCTTTCCTTCTGGAGTTCTCTTTGCATATTTTCTAATTCCGTCATCTTCTTCGTATGATGTTCATCGAACTCTTTTCTCATGTCATCAAATATAGTTGCTTTAACTGATTCTAATATTTCTCCAGGAACGACATAAGACATTGCCGTACTATCGACCTTGCTAAGCTTTTTATTACAAACACCCCTACCATATAATCGACGACGTCCATTATTTTCCTTACCCATGACAGCCATGAAGGCATCTAAACGACCGCTTCCGTCTTCCGGAGATATATAATTTTTCATGTTTTCCTGCAATTAGCGTTTACCAAATCAATAGTAACTTCAAATATAAATTACGCTATGAATGTAACAATAATAGTATTGACGTACAATCTTTCTGGCAGTATCATCAAAAGAGTCCGCATATTTCTTTCCGTCATTTCTTTTCCGAGTACGCTCAAACAACTTTGAAAGAGAAGGGGGGTCCTTATTTGGATCCTCATTTTTCTGCACATGTAATATCAATCAAAAAACTTGCGAAATTCTATCAAATTAATGGATTAAAAAATTATGACAGAATTTCACCATTTCTTCGCGTACAACGGCAAAGCTTTTTGGACCAACAGTGTGCATATTTTTTACGGCCATACGACGATCCCTATTGCGAGAGCAACGAATCTGTGGATAACAAAAGCAAAAGTATTGAATTATCTAAAAAAAACCAGACAATAATGCAAGTCTTGAAACAAAAGGATTGTTTTTTTTTCAAACAAGACCTTCTCAGATTGTTTTTTCCACTTGCCAAGTAGTTTTATGAAGTCGTCATCAGGAACTGTTTTGCATCTATTAAGCCACCTAGTCTTGTCGTCCTTGAAAGCGTAGTAATGTTTTTTCTTGAAACGACATTTATGGATTCTCCAAGCATCTCTAATTGTTTTTAACACCCAATCCTTACCTTCTTCAGGTACTGCGTACTTGAGCTAGAAAAGACCAAAAAAAATTAGTATTTATTCCATATATGACATAACTAAAAAACAATTGCAACAATATAACTCATAGATGTACATACCAACACATATTGCCACATTTTGTCTTTATTTGGGACCTTTCTCCAAGAGTCAAAGACTAAAGGTGCAAAGTTATAGTCACGTCCAATTGTCCCTAAGAAACGAGAAAACTCGCCTACAGGATCTTTTTTCTTGTCGTTTTCCTCATCATCTTCTTTCTCAATGACTGGACCAATAGGTTGTCCAAACTCATTTAAAATTATGGGTTTGCGTTTCTTTGATGCCTGCGTGTGTATATGGTGTAACTTCGATGGACCTCTTATTTTTTCTCGCAAAATAGCTACGTACAAGTGAAAATAGTGAGATAATGCAATATATTATAAAGAAATACTTGAACAAGTTGAACAATGTGTGCAGGAATTATTTATGGAGTGGTAAGGCAGAGTTGAACAATGTGTGCAGGAATTATTTATAAAGAAATACACCAGAGATAGATGGCTCAACTCAGATAGAGAATACACTGTGGCAGAGGGGTATGACTGGTTGAGAAATAGGAGTCCAAAGGTTAATTGGAGGCATTTATGTTGGAATACTTTGAATATTCTAAAATCTTCCATCATTTGTTGGGCCCTGATGCATAGAAGGTTATTAACCAAGGACAGACTGTGTAGAATGGGAATCACTACTGATGATATGTGTGAGATTTGTGGTAATTGCCCTGAGACTCATCAGCATCTTTTAACTGATTGTGCGTACAGTCAGGCTTGCAGCAGGATTCTCCAATTGAAACTTAGAGTCAACTGTAACCTGCAGGAGATTCTACAATGGTTTTCTTCAATGGTTTTCTTCAGGGAGAGGGTGCACTAGACTGAAGAGGAGATATGTGGGAGCATGTTATGTTGCTCTCCTTTATTGGATCTGGAAAGTTCGTAATGTGGTAGTACAGTTACTCGATTCAACAAGATGAACAGCACTCAGTTAAGGATTACGGATCATAGCTGGTTGCAATGTATTTGAATTGATTTTATTTTTGATCAGTTTGACCTTGTAATGAAACATTGTAGAGCTGTACTATTATTCCAATTTTGATGACTAATATACTTAACTTTCCCCCCAAAAAAAAAACTTGATTAAAGGCAAAGGATTTACCGTCTAACTCAAGATCTGCACTAGTCAAGTTTATTTGTTCAGTTTCCTCGTCTGACCCGTCTTCATGAAGGAGTTGTTCAAGCATGGAAAAACTATTCAAATCATCATCTTCATGTGACTTTTCTCCATCAGAATCAGTATGTTCTCCCTCGTATTGAGTAGCATCGTATTGAGTAGCATGACGAGTCTGTAAGTGACCCTCAAGTTGACCTTGAACAATAAATTGTAAAACTTATTATACCTTCTGACCAGGTTACAATATATCAGTATGTGTATGTATAGTAAAATCAGGTTACATACCTTCTGATCTGAGTAAGATATTATCTTCTTCGCCGACACCACCATTAACATGCATATTTAGCTGCTGTGACCTAGTACTCATGTTCAGTGTGCTATGAGTCAAATTCTTAGATTTATTAAGGTGGTCACTGATCAGCCCATTTTCTCCTTGTGACCGTTTCTTCTGCAAGATCAAGTCCACCATAGTCATCTTCCCAGCCTTTTTTGGTCTTGATTCACTTTCAGTAATTGGCACTTTATCTGCTTGCTGTGTCTCCTGTTCAGGTCGAGTCTCATATCGTGTTCTTTTGGATACATCTTGATGGTTTGCTCCTAGTCCCAAATCTAATCCTTGCTTGGAAAAGTTATTGTATCTACTCAGTGATCTTGGTGCAATAAATCGCACATGTCGTCGACCACCAGATTGTGGAACCTGTTTTACCCACCAAAAACAGGCAACAAGATGAATAAAAATTAACCACCAAAACAGGCAACTTAAGGTCTGCATCTTCTTCCTTAAATTCAATCAAATGCATATTACATTAGTCAAATTTCAGACTTCATACAAATTTCAGACAATTTTTTATCCATCTTTATAAATTAACAAAAGGCAAGATAGGACTATGTTCCAAACATCCAGTAACTTCAACAGCAGGCAAAAGGAGAAAATACACAACA
>JAOWBH010038899.1:0-15552 GCA_028566215.1 Silene coronaria
ATTTTTTTTCACTTATTTTAACAGTAGATTGTAGATTTGGTGTTTATTATTTAACGATTTTGTCTTAATTTTAGTTTACTTTCGAGCATGTATTTTCTATCGAATATTAGAATTAAAATAAGAAAGGATGAAAGAAAGTAATTAATTAGCAGAAATGATGGTGAGCTATCAAATATGTATTTTTTGAAGCAATTTTTTTTCTATATATTTTCCCCATTTTTATAATTTTTATTATTATTTCTATAATGAATAGCAATCTGGTAGTGATCGAATATAATATTAGATTTTTCATTTATAATATAAAAAAACTTTTGATTATGTACCACTTACATGATTATCATCTGCTATCAATTCAGTGTCGTTAATTGAGAAATAAAATAGGGGGAGTGGACGTGGGTTACAAAATTATTTTTCCCTCCCCTCAATTCAAGGAACCATTTAAATCTCTCTAAATGATTTAACTTTTATAGAAAAGAGATTATATGTAACCATTTTAAATCTATAAGGTGACCATTTTCTCATACTGCCTCTCTCAATAATAATCATCAACTGCCTCGATATTTTACATTAATTTTTTTTTACAGCTATCACTAATTTTCTCATACCGCCTCTCTCAATAATAATCATCAAAATCCAAAGTCTTCTATCACACACAAAACAAATATCAATTCACAGCAATTTGAACCAAACTAATTGAAACATTGACAAATACAAATCAATCAATCAATAATAAATAAATATAAATATATATTTGAGTCATTTTTCGAGCGATATGGTAGTCTCCAACTTCTTAAAAACACTGAAAAAAAATTGGGATATTCTACGGTGTACCCTCGTGGTTTTCGGTTTTCTATGGTGTACCCCTACATTTTTGAAATTCTATGGTATACCCCTGAACTCTATACATTAGTCTTTGTCATGGCCTTATTTATTGTCTTTGATATGTTACTTTCTTAATTGATCTATTAAATCATTTATTTACCATTTAAATTACTTGATAACATCTTTATTTACTTATTAATTCGTCGAATTACCCATTAAGCCAACAAATAATATACGAATCTAATTAAAAATTAGTCAATTTTTCAATATCATTTCATGAATCATAACTGAGGTTTTTAATAATAGTTTATGCATATTAAAAATAATTTGTGATGCTTTTCACATAGGAAGGTGACATACCATTAATGAGCCAAAGTAAAGGTCAAAATACGGTTGTTTGATAATGATAAAGCTAAGGGGGAGTTAAAGAAGGTCATGACAGAGAATAACCAAGGAGTTTAGGGGTATAATGTAGAATGTAAAAATGTAAGGGTATAACATAGAAAACTGACAAACTCAGGGGTACACGGTAGAATATCCCTAAAAAAAAATTTAAAAAAATTTAAAAAAAAAAAAAAAAAAGAGGAAGTATTTTGTTTTATTCCAATACACCCAGAACCAAAGAATACGGAGTCTGTCTTCATGAAACACACAAATACCTTCAATGAACCCAGATCCTCTTCCATCAGAGTGACGTCCATATCGGAAAATGCACGAGAAGGTCCTCCATCGAGCAATACCCAAATGTAACCCTCCTGAACCAAGCAATAAAATCAGAATAAGTCGAAATGCAGAAGAACCGATTCCAGACGTTATAAAACTGCTGAACATACCAATAATGTACGGAATATGCTTAGAACCACAGAATCCCGGGTAACTTCATCAATTGATCCGCATATTTGATTTAGTGCCTACATCGGTGCATCACATTTCATAATTATCAATATCGAACCACAGATGCAGATTTCAATAGCTTGTGAAGTCATCAAGGAGTCGTACACATGACTTGGGTTCAAAAATCATTGGCATCTAAGCTACAGGAACCGGATGTAACAAGTTTTACTCCTATGTAATTAATACAAAGAGGCAATGGCCCAAAATTGATAAGTGCATATAATGACCGTCGTTTCGTAGTAAAGAGAAGCAAGAAGGTTTAGTGAGTCAGTTTGCTTTATTTCATCATGATTCAAAGCAAGAATAATGAGGCTTTGGCCTCCTTTACATTAATACAGAAAAATATAAAACAACAAACTGACTGACCCTTATTCAAAATTAGTTTGCTAGGTAGAATGATGAGCTTTTGGCTCCCTTTACACCACCAATACAGAAAATTATGAAACAGAAGACTGACTTGCGCTATTTCAAAAAAACTTAAAATAACTGTAGAATAAAAGTAAAAGAAGTGTGAAGGCCAGTATTCCTCAAAACATTCTACTAAGACTTGAACTCAAGCTACTTACAGAATCAACATTTGGAAGGACAGTGTCCATACGAGCTTTCTCAACCCCGCCACGATATAAACGAAAGAGGAAGCCTTCTCTAAGATCCCAGAACACAGCTTTGGTTCCTTCATTACCAATAAACCAAAATCAAACTACTTTTTCAACATTAAAGTAAAGAAGCTACTAATAAAAGATATACAATACTGTAAGGATTATTTCATATCAATAACATTACAACAATATATAATTTTGATGCTGCTTATATCTTATCTTGAGCAACTCAGCTCATTTCTTATCCAGTCAGGGGGAGAGGCTTAATTCATGACAAAATGCATCAAGATCTAAATAACATAAACGACGAAATTATCAATTGTTATAGTAAAGTCATACTCCCCCTTCCACTCAAGGGGATACATCTTCCATTTTGGGCTTTCCCAGTAAATTGTATACATTTCCTTATTGCTAACTTTTAACTCATAAAAGTTACTGCTATACCTTTATTTACATACCACTTCCCATCTTCTCTACCCACCCACCCAAGTACCCCAACAGCACCATTACCACCTTCCACAAAGCTAGTACAACACACACCATCACCACCACCCAAGCCCCAGTAACACACACCATTCACCACCAACCAGATCACCAGCACCACTATATTGAACCCCAACCCCAACCTCACACCTCACATCAGCCCAAACCACCATCTCAGATTCGACTCTCCACTGCATCATTCTTTTCACAACCTAACCACTACTCACAGGCCAAATTACCCTACTCTGCCACTGTCGAATAAACCACCCACCACTACACCTCACGACCCACCCCCAAAACCTCCATCTTCACTCCACAACTTCCCCACCCGCAAACATTCCATCCTCACTAACCAACTTACCTTCACCATCATCATAACCACCAGTCCCAATAACCTCACAAACCACCAGAACTGAGGGAGGCATGTGTGGTTGAAGATTAGCGGTGTGCATAAGGTGGCAGACAGGGTGGTGGGTGATGTGGGCAGACTGATGGGGTGGTCGGAGGGAAGGGGTTCATGGTGAGGGTTGATTAGTTGATAGAATTAGGGGTTATATTGGTAAAATCAATATAACAGCAGAATTTCATAAATTTTGGCAAGATCAAAAATGTATATATTTGAGTGAGAAGCAGACTGTATACTAGTGGAAGATTGAGTTCATAAGTGCCGAAAAACCATGACAAAACTCACTGTCAAAGATATAATATTATTTTAGATAAAGTATAATCAGAGTTATTTCTCACCAATGAAGTTAATTATTTTGGTTACTGCATAAGCAACATTGTTTCTTATTCCATCAAATGTTGTTGCAAATAACTCATCAACTGATTCTTCAGACATTGACATAGTTCTCTCCAAAACTTCTGAAGCTTCTTCTACGATATTAACTGTTGAATAAATTGAAAATTTTAGGCTACATTTTAACAGTAAAAATACCCACTCTTCAGCGGCAATGTAAACTAGCAATGTCCGATTGAAGTTACTTACTGTAGAAGCAGTAAAATGTTAAAGAGCCTCAGTAAATCAGAAGGCTATGAAAAACCACACGTCGTTGCAAGACTGAGGTGTTTTCGGTTTGAAGGGAAAGTTATACCCGGACAACCACCATCATATATTCATTATTTTGGTTGATGTAAAGGAAATAAGGGCAGGATGAATTCCTTAATACCACGAATTATTTCACCTACCCCACTCTTTTTTTCCAAGTTTATAGTAAACTATTTTCATTTAAATATATTTTCCCCCAAACCAAAAAGAAGTCTAAAGCATGACTAGGTATTATGTACTTTCTTCAAAAAAATCATACAGAAGGTATAGGGGCAATAAAACAGTGCTATTTTATGAATTATCAATCAACAGATAATTCATGAGATACTGCTGCTGTTCTGCAACACACTCGTATATATTTAAATGAAAATAGTTTTATTGATCAGGAAACATGTTTTATTTCTGAGTCAAGCCAAAGATCAGGAAACATGACTCAGAAATATTTGGAGAGACAGTACTAATATAAGAGACCCTTTCAAAAACAATCCAACTGCCTTACATTAAACATAAAAAAATCAAGAGTACAAACACTTACACCATTTTCGTTTAACAGACGGCCTGACAAGTCTCCAAGATTTCCGCATGCCATCTTCTAATTCACTGATTTGATTTTTTAGGTACTACGCAAAAAATAAATTAGAACTCTTATTTAGATAACTCTTGCTTTATAATAATATAATAAGTAAATTTAGCAGACTTTCAAATAATAAATTTCGAGTAAAATAAAAATGACAATGGGACAAGGCATGCTTGAAATTGAATACCAAGAGTTTAACAATTGAAAAGTAAAACAACAGAAATCCAAAGGCTAAAGCCTAATGTAATTCCACATTTTAGAAAGAGATAAGAAACGTGACAATAATCTTCTTCATTCTATAAAAAGCATTTACAGGGCTAAAAAGAATACGACATGAAGTATCTGACAAGATAATCAGTTCCTAGAATATTGAATCGTGTTTTAACTTTTAAGAGTACATAAGTGATTGAGTGATTCATATAATAGCTACAGTACAGAGTATTGTTTACCCATTTGCTAAATGGGCTGTCAAAGTTGCAAAGATAATAATGTGTTACAAATATATTAAAAAGATTGTTATGGTTATAACAGAGTTAAGAAATACTAAACTAATAACATAGAAGAATATGAGAATTTATATCTATGTGTAACTCTGTATATGAAATGTGGCAGCGACTTGTTCTCTTTATAAATATTTTCTAGATAGATATTGATAGTCCGTGAAAAAATGGCACTTGATTACATGGAATGGGGTTAATATTGCAATGTGTTACGGCCTTAAGAGTAGAAGTCTACCGAAAACATCCAGTTGAAAACACATACTGATATTAAGAACAGTTTCATGTATCACAACCAATGATGTTCTTTAATCTTTATATATTGTCCCAAAAATGTCCAGAATCTATGAATACTCATACTAGTAATCTCCACTCCTTTTCTATATTTATTAGAGAGGGGGTGAGCCTTACTTGAATAGTGTTCAGTCTGATGCACAACTTGGAGATCGTCAATTTTCTCAGACAATCGCTAGTGCTCCCGTCCAAGATCTTGGCTTCATTAGCCTTTTTCCTAGGAACTGGAACAAGACTTTCCTCGTAACGAGTCAATGATGGAGTGGGTGGATAAAGGTGAATATTCTCAACTGCATTTATCAAACCAGCTTATAAAGGAAGATTTGGAAACAGGAATCTTCAACACAGAAATCAAGATAACTTAAAAAAGAAGCAAAGAAAAAGATGGAGCAGTGCTCAGTCTTGTAGTTCCTCAATTTTAAAAAACAAAGGAAAAAAAAAATTGATCAACCAGAATCCGCAAGTTCCTCGTGACCAAAATCAACCGTTCTCACACGCATTAAATCAGTCGCATTAAATCAGTCAGGACTGAAGATATGTTGATCAGCTAGTAGGACAAATAATCATACAATTAACAATTTACCAGACAAATAATCAAGCAAAGGAATGTCATTCAATCACACTTCATGAGCTTAACACCTTATGGTAAACCCTAGGGCAAGGAACTGATGTAGGGTGGCATTGGCGCCAAAAGTTGTTATGAAAGTAGATGTGTTAACTGTCAAAGTTTGTTAGAACTAGTTTCAGTTACGTAGCAAGTTAGTTGTCAGGAGCTGACAAGTTAGTTTCAAGTATAAGTTGTATAAATATTAAATACTAGAGAAGGTGTAAGAAACAATTCATTCAATCACAAAAACAAATTCACATTACTCATTTCATATCTTTCTATCTTTATCTCTAATTCCTCATTTAATATTCAGAGTTGAGCTCGGCTGCTTTGAGAAATAGCTGTCGATTTACAACCACGTGTCCTAGTGTACTGTAACAGGAACTTGAGCACTAATCAAGAATTATGTAATATGGAGTATCATTTAAGATAGTTCTTTAAGGAATACTTGGATACGTACCTAACTGAGTTACCACTTTGGTCAGATACGCATCCAAGCTGTGGATGACTATCGACAGCAAAGCTTGCAGGTGTGTAATATTCACGGGAAGTTTCAGTCCAAAAAACTGGTCAATTGTCTGCAGCAAGAAAACAGCAAGTCAAAATATAAACCTACCAAATAATGGGATCCTTAATCTTAGCCCATATATTATCAAGAACAGAAACAGAATACTCGTGAACAAATTTAATGGTCGTTTTGCACAAAAGTTAAGGAACATAGTAAGCTGTGGATGAAAATGCAAGATGATGAAAATGCAAGATGGTGATGATGATGATGATGATAATAAGGAAAAGAAAAAGGAAAGATTCTAAGCGGGAAGTTTACTAATGGGCGCCCGGAAATGGAAATCAGGACGTTTATTCATGGAAGGAGAGATTTGCTACTATTTGAGCATGGGTCATGGCTCATGGTAGTAACATTATTCATGAAATGTGTATACAAGTGCCAAAGGAAAAGGCAAACTGATGTGTGCAAAAGACAAAAGGATGTGCTATTAATTATAGCTCTAGGAGCTCAATCTGCATTATTTTATTCCTTTCTCCCTATGCTGTCCAGACCAAAGATGAGAGTGAAGCTAATATCACCCGCTTTTCATAATGAAAATAACTACTATGTGACCAAACCCACCAACTTTATCGAGTAAAAAAAGTATGTAATGTATCAATATCAACTAAAAAGAATAATAAAAACTGAAACAAATGATGTACCTCCTCAATCATACGAAAAACTTCGATAACAGATACTGCATGCTTTTGTTGATATGACAGAGGTTCCCATTCCTGCATGACCCAAGAGTAAAATTAATTTTGAAAAACTAGCAATCACTCTTTTGAATAACTTCTATAAGTAGAGTACATAACAATCATAACCTAGTCAATCAGTTCAACGATCCTACAGTAGAAGGTATAGAGAATATTTGAAGGTGTAATGCCCTTGCTACCTTTGCTTTTGCAAATTACGTGGACATATTAATGGCAAAACCACAAAACCCAACATGATCAAGGAAGATATCCACATGGCTTTTCATAATCAAGAAATTTTAAGCGGAAGAAGGAATGATTGTTGATTTCCGCCACTTTAAACAAAAAACGATACTGCCTCCATTCATATCCAAATACACCATTACCCCATTACACACTTGCCAATGCAAGATTTGTAACGTAAATATCTTCAATTTTACATTATAAAAAAAAAAGTTTGATATTCTAATTTTACTTACAAAGACAATTCAAACAAGATCCCACGTGAATATGGTTTCTCTTATATATATGGCAAGGAATATCAAAGACTCTCTTCGTCCATGAATAGTGTTAAAAAATGAAATGGTGTATTTGGATATGAATGGAGGGTATATCATTTAAATAATTCAACATTATATATTTCAACTTTGTTTTGTGTGGATGACGAAAGTAATCCTTACTTCATAGACTCAGCTCAGGAAGCACAATTCCACAACTATCGTCTATAATGATTGTGAGTTACTGTACATACACAACTGCTAGAGAAAGAGTGGGCCTTTTGTTTCCTCACTCCTTAAAGGAGCACTAACCTCAAGCTCAAAAGCACGGCCAATCCAGTCTAAGATGTATTCATGTTGAGAGATCACCCAATCAAGAATAAGTGACCCAGATACATCTCCAATCTGCCAGATCAAATGCACCAATAAGAAGTCATCTCATTGTGTCAAATTATGCAGGTTAAAAAATGAAGGCCATGCAAGCATAATTGTTATTGAGCCCTTTTTCCATATGTAAACTTACTTAAACACGTACTCCCTCGGTCCCTCTATCGCAATTATATTTTTCTCATTTGACTTTAGTGGTCACAGAAAAACAACTTTGACCAATATTTCTCACAGTATATGTTGGCTACAACCTAATTTCGATCACAATATAAACACTGTTGTTAAATAAAACTAGACAAAACTTTACATGGTATATCTACATGTATTTCGAGGAATTAAGGGCCAAACTGAAAAAGTCAGACAACAAAGTTAAATGTGGAGTCTTGTCGACAACAAACTTGGGAGTGATCTAATACCATTTAAGATTGTGCAATTATTTGAAGATCAACGGAAGCATAGTCATCCTACCAGATGCAAAAGTTGGGGAAAAATTAGCAATATAGCTCCTGAGGGTAGAGTGTCCGAAGGGCTTATAAAACGAAAATTTATCGTCTACGCAACTTATAAAGCTGAGAGTTGAGTTTAAAGAGGGAGACTAAAAGACTATCAGGTTAAAACTTAAAAGAGCAGCTGAACATAACAAAGGCCTAAATAATGCCATTCTCAAGGAAAAAAATCTCTAGAGACCAGAAAACCTCCTTTTACCTGATAGTGGTCCAAATCACTGTCCAAAGGCAACTGTAAGATATTTCCTTCACAAGCAAAAGAATAAAGCCGAGTCAACTGCCGGTCAAGTACATGAGCAGCAGCAAGAACCACTCTGGCATCTTCAGAAAGACTTGACAGTCCCTGAAGAAATGGTGTCTGTTCAACAGCAAAAGGAAGAATATGCTTCATTAAACTACATGAAAAAATTCTAACGAGCGGAAGGGATATACATGATTAAGAATCAGATACCAATTTCTCCCCAAAGAACTGATGCAATAGTGTGCCAGAAATCATCCCAGCTTTAGCACACCATTTGTGTAATACAGGGCAGAATATAGTGAGCTCCGTCTCAGCAATCAAATTTACAGAATTTGCCAGTAACGCCAATGACTGTGTCGTGTCCAAAGTAGATTTGAGATCCAAGCAATCCAGCGCCTGTTAAAAGAGCGCGCTTAAATAATATCATAACCAATACATCGAATACAACAACATTACCCCAGTGCCTCTAAGGCTGCAACAAGTTGTGGGGTAAGGGGGTACGATGTACACAACTTACCCCTACGATGTTGTTTCAGTATGCCCCATAATGAAAATTATGTCGAGAATTGCATTGAATGGTGCTACTTCGCAATAATAAGAAGGGCAACCAGTTAGTGAGTCATTTTATTTTATACCATGATAGTCCAGATTCCAAATCCAAAAGAATGGCAAGATGCTAGAACATGCAAATGGGTCTGGACCACTTGACAAAGACAGACAAGAGAGGTTCCATCCTAAAACCAATTGGCAATAGGAGGAGTAACCCCCTCATTTATAGAGTGGTACAATCTCTCTTCTCCGACTAATGTGGGACACTTACATGTGGGTTTAATATTCGAACAGAAGACTTGCTACATCAACTATGATAAATAATATATGAGCATAACTCACTCGTGTGTATGCCTTTTGAGCAGAACCTTTGACATACATTTTTAACCGTCTTGAAGCATTCTTAATAGAATGGTCAGATTTACACAGCTGCAAGATGAAAAAGTTGTGTGCATCAGAAATCCAAGCTTTCAATTGGCAATTCCACAAATGAGAATGAGTAATTGTAAATGCAAAAAACTCATGTCAGAGTGCATCGCTAATTCACTGGCTAACAACATATAGGACTACCGCAAAACTTAGAAGATACAGACAAGGTACAGAGTAGCACATATCTTCTCAGTTGTTAATAAGTGGCTTTTACAGCAACATGGCCAGAGAGCCAACAAGCTTAAGCTAGGCTCAGAAAACAAAACAAAAATTCAGTATTTGATAGTTGATAGCTCAAAAAATTATAGATAGTACACCATAATTAACTTTGTTATAGAAAAGCTGATTCTAAAAAGCAGCAAAATGTTTACACCGGAATCTGAAACTTGGATAAAAGAATATCAAAGCTAGGGAACAACACACATAGGCGCCTTATAAAGAGAAGTATGACTAAAATGACGGATAAAATTGCACTATGGAACTCTGAAAACAGTAACTGACCTGACCATGTTTGTTTAGTTCAAGAACTGCAGTCGTCATCGCAAATGTCAGCAATCCCTTGAACTTGGATGGTTTCTGGATTATTATCTTATTGTTAGAGAAAAAATCTAGAAAAGAAGTCTTCCATTCAAAAAGAAAGAACTACAAACCATTAACTTATTAGAGCAATCAGGACTATCAAAACATATAAGAAAACTTAGATCGAAACAAACTGAGTTAGAGACATGTAAATAGTCAAATTAATAAAACACAAGGTAAAAATCATTCACTTTACAAAGTTCAAAATCGTAATAGCCTTACTTGATAGTTGATAACCAACCTGACTAAAATGCTTATGATAATCGTGTAGCTTTCCATCGCACCAAATACGAACGGAAATTAATACAGCTGGGACCAAATTCAATTGCAATGAACTGCCTCGCCATTCAATTGTACACGACAAAAACTGTGCTCGTTCTTCAAGAGATTCGGCAGTTAGAACTTTCTGCAATAGGTGTGTTGTCTTCTCAAGCAGAAAATCCACATCTGTTTGTACAAACTTATGAGAGAAAAAGGATCAATGAGTGTTTCTAATGCAATAACCCAGAGTTGTCAGCAACCAGAGGGAGCAGCAGTCTCCTTTGAATGAGGTGAGGAATACAAGTATATAAACATAAGAACATCTGAAGCCAAAGAACTCCTGGAGTCCCGGTATATAAGATTTGGGTAATACAATTCCTAGTGGTGAAGTCCTGATATAAGTGAGAGCAGAAATTTACCCACTGGCTCCATTTCAATGACAAAGAAAAAAACTTTTCCCACTAGTGAATGATTTGCTGCGCAAAGATGTCATGTCTTCTAGCCTCCTAGTGCTACCAGTTCCACCATCCCTCTCAGGTATCAAATTATCTAATAAAATTCACTACAAGAAGCTACTCCCTCTGTCCCATTTTACTTTTTACGTATTAGTTTTTGGGAAAGCCCATTGGATTGTTCAAGCATTTCCCATTAGGCAGCCCTGTTGGTTTGTTTACTTTCCTTTTTGGTAAATTTTGAGCATGTAAATGACAATTTATCATAAAAAAAAAAAATAATAATAACAATAACAATGTGTTGGATAGCCCCATAAATACTCTTGCTTCATTTAAAAACCGATCAATAATCAAAAGTAAACAACCAAGGCAGGAAAAACTAAGAACAGCTAATGTTTAATGTCCAGAACGTCACGCTTAAACAGCTTAAATAAAAATGCCTGATAATATAAAAAAAAAAAATAGTGATAATTAGAGAACCTGTTTGAAAAGAACCCAACTATATAGTGCATCATGAATTATCTGAGTGACACCAAGAGTAGACCAGGTAAACTTAATGAGCTTCAAAATTTCATCTGCCTCCTACATATATAAAAAACAACATAATGTACATTACACATGAATATCCCCCCGAAACGATACTAAGACTAAGAAAGACATGAGCAATGAAATACCGGTAATATTTGTTCTTCATCAAGGATATCAAATATTGAAGATAATAATTTCTCATACAGCCGAACTTTGAAGTGGTAACTGCTTCCTGGTTTCTGATAAACTCTTGAAGCAGCGTCTCTGACAGAAATTAGAATCCCCGCTCGTTCAGAAGTAGACATTGTATCCCATTCCTTAAGCAAAAAATAAAAAAGAATAGTACAACAAATTAAGCAATACTCAACTAATTATACCATTTCCACTTGGAGGAGAAAGATGTTGGTTTGACCCAAGGAAGCTAGCTACATGCTCAAATCACATACCCTTGCATTTCGTATCATTCCAATAGAATGTTTGATGGTTGCATATTCGGCAGTCAAGGGATCAACACAACATAATTCTTCTAATATATTCACCTGAAACAGTTTACAACAAGGTTGCTTATTGAAAACTTCTAGATAATCAAGTATTTGAGACTTCCAACTGACTTCCGACCTCAATCAGGCATCAAATCAAGACCCAATATTCTATTTCCATTCTCCAAGTTCTTATGAAATCTTGCCACCCCTCACTCAAGCGACAAACAATATCAAAGTTTAATTTAAGCATACAAAATGAATTGGTGTAAGAGACAGTGACTTCAGAAACTATCTCAATCAAACTCCACTAGAGGTATCCAACATCACATGTCTAAGCGTTGGACTTCAGCAGTCTATCAAAAACTTCATGTTTTTTCACTTAAAAAGAAAGAGTCCAATTGTCATACACATGGTAATATGAAGAGGCAGGGAAACACGGGTCGCAAATTTTAGATGCAAGATGAAGAAAGAAAATCTTTTCGTCACCAATGTGAATTATACAGTAATACCATCGAATTATGAGTCTGATTCTTCAATCTCCTAACTATGTATGAAATTACTACCTTCAATAACATAATAGCCTCAATCTCAATCTAAACTCAGCATGTCTTGCTGAGATAATTTCACATATTCCTCTTTCTGATTTTCAAACTAAATTAGACAACCACGTAAATAGAAGTTTATAAAAATCAGCCTGGATATAACTTCCAAACCAGTTCTATGTTTTATTCGTTAAATGATGATCAAGGGCACAGAACAAGCCAAAGTCAACCAGAAGCTAGGCCACAAGCCTGAACTTGTTCGTGTTTGTAAGTATACACTTTACCTGCTTGTTCTTCCAATAAATATACGTCTTTTCATTTTGAAAATCTGATCTTGAAATGCTATTAAGAAGGCCCAAAACAATCTGCAGAACATCAACTTGCCCATTTAAGGTCCTCGAAGTGCATCTTATCAATTTTTGCCTGATGCATATATCCATTGCTTCTGAAATCTACAAAGTCGATCATCAATCAGACAAATTGATAACAGCGGATGGGAATAGAATATAATATACTCCGTATTACATAACCCCTTGTGACACAAATTCGTGAATTATGACCACGAATGCAAAAACTGACCTAGGCAGTACTGAAATTAGACAGTCATTTAAAGTGATACTTACTGAAGCATACACACAAACCAAGAAGAAACCAGAGAAAAAGCAGAATGGTGACTTGCCTCCATTTGCATGCGTATGATGTTCAGAAGTTCCAAATCTCTATCTCGAAACTGCACTTCTGATAGTTGTGAAGTCTCTTTATTCTTTTTTCCCTTCAAACCAGAGAGAATTCGAGAACTCCTTTCTTTTTTTCTATCTTGTTCACATACTTCAATCCTAATTGACAAAAAGAAAATGGACTAAATTGTAGTATTAAATCCATTCAGGCCCAAATTCATCAAATATGAAGCAGTTCACGGGCAATAAATTTAAACAAGCTTGCACGAAAAAGAGAGGGAAGATAATTAGTACCCGGAAAAGACTAAACATGCAACCAACACTTCATAAGCTGACTCCCGCAAGTCATCGTCTGACAGCCCTTCAAAAACCCTAGAACTAAATATGAGTTGTCTCAAAAGTGGGAGTACAAGATACATTAAAAAAAAAAAATTACACATATGAATCACACAGTTAGGAACAGCTGATTATCATTGGAACACATAAAGACATTGCATACGTAGGCCAAACTCTATGATATGTCATTTAAAAAATCAACCTAATAAGAAGACGCTGTAGAGGGAATAATGAGGACAGTAACAAAATACCTGTTTGTAGATGTGGTAACCCTAACACCGGAACTCCACGATCCTTAACCGACTTTGAGGATTTTGCCATTTCACGTCCCGAGTTCCCATTTACATTGTTATTAAGTGAGTCAGTATAGTCAATTAAAGTTGATTGACGGGGCCTTGATGATTGTTGTGCAACACTAGTTAGAGGAGGTTGACGCTTAGGAGGTGATCCAGAGGTGTCGGATGCTGAGTGCATAAAGAAGGTATTCTCCGATGGAGCATGGATCTGAAAAAAGTGTCAAGCATAATAAAAACTAATAATCCATGACCGGGAAAGGATGAGGTAGAGCCGTAGAAGAATCAGCTAATGCATTAACTTGATGCTAATCCGCTCCTAAAGTATTAAAGCTAAATGTCTGTCTAACAATGAAAGAAGACTGTAATTGCAAAATTAATCCGGTCCGGTCCGGTCCGGTCCGGTCCGGTCCTAAATATCTGTAAGCACAAATTTCACAATCATCCCAGCGATTGGCATTTCACATAGTATATGTTGCATCTCAAGTCATGGGAAACAGTAAAAACTGAAAAATTACAAAATTAATACGAGTATTGATTAGAAAAGGCAAGAGTTAGAATGTTATACCATAGTTGGGTAACCTAACTCATAGTAGAAGCTATTAGTTGCCTCAGAAACATCCAGTACACCGCCTGCAGAATTACAATTAACTAATTAATTAAGCAAATATAATATATATAAAAAAAGAATAAAGAGAGAATGAATGAATGAATGAATGAATAATAGGGAGCAGAACCAGAATGAATGCAAGAGAGGACATAATCAGCACTGAGAGTATCAAAGTTAATGTGAGTGGCACCAGAAACTTGTTTGATCAAATTTGAAGATGATATAATAAATTCTAGAAGCTTCCTTCTGTCACGCCTGTATATTTCCATCATCACTGATTTTAAATTTGAACTCTTCTCCATTTCAACTCATTATTGGAGGTGAGCATATACTGAGTATGAATGAATTGACCAAGTAGTAAGGCGGCAGTCAGCAGTGCCGATTAATATTTGATATGTATTTCATTTCATTTTCATTAACATGGAAACATTACGTTATAACGCTCTGTTTGACATGTCAGGTACCTGTTTTGTCAAAAGTAATTTTTTATTAAAAATTTTAGGTAGCTTATTTTTTTTTTTACAGAGCTACTTGAAATGAAAGGCTAGCATTTTAGATTTTAGGTACCTATTTTACTTTTACTTACCCTTTTTACCCTTCAATTATTTGAAAATTATATTAAAGCATGTCTTTTTATGTCATTTGATCAGTTATCTTTTCAGTTAGTTTATCAAACAGTTTTAGTAAAAATCAGGTATCTTTTCAGGTCATAATCAGGTACCTTTTCAGTTTTCAGTTACCTTTTCAGGTTTCAGCTAACTTTTCAGCTAGTTTTACCAAACAGAGCCTAAATGTGCTTTTATTGGTCTAAATAAAACGACGTAATTAACCCAAGACAAAGGGAACTTCTAAGTAAAGTGGATCAAATGCCTCAAGTCCATTGACCCGACCCAATTCGGTCTGCTTTTTAAAAGGGCTTGGGCCTTTTATTTTGACCCAAAAAAGCACATGGGCTAGCCTGTGACACCCTCACGATTTACGATAAATAGACATCAAATTGCACAGCGGAAAAACGGGGATTTTTAAAACTTTACATAATATAAACAATGTAAACCGCGGAGTATCATAAAACGTATAAATAACCAACAACAAGAGTAATTGACACAACTAAGGTAGAGGT
>JAOWBH010039120.1:0-15540 GCA_028566215.1 Silene coronaria
TATACAATATATAATTGTAATAATGATTGTCTTTTTTTTTTTTTTTAATAAATTTACAATTGTTAGACAATTTATTATAAATGTAAGAATAGTTCATAAAATTTTATCATATTATTATTTTGTTTATTATAGATTAGTGCAAATTATTATTAGGTGGATAATTAATTTTATATAAGTTAATAAAATTAGTTATATAATATAAATGTAAAACAATTTTTTTTGAAATTTAAGTGAAAATTAAAAATCACGTGGAACAAAATTGAATTTATTAAGGTGATGTGGAATAACATTAAATGTAATAAGGTGATGTGGAATAAAATTAAATGTGTTAAGCTAACCTTTTAATTAGATATATAGATAGATTTCGATGATATAATAACGGATTATATAGTTCTAAAAAATTGAAGTATTTGTAATAGCTCGTAAAAAGTTTCTTTTAATGAGACCCGTTTACACATAATACTACTATTAATTTAAACACAAATTCTCGTTTGTGACGTCCCTGTTTCGTCACAAACTTACGATCTCTCACAAGCTGGAAGTAGACCTGATAAAAGTATACATAACCCGAAAAACCGATCAAAATTAACTGAATTGACACATGATCGTACATTCGAAAGGTATAACTGAATTTCATCCCGAAACCTGAATCGACCTGAATTGACTCGAAATTGAACCGAATTTGTAATATCCGAAACAGACCCAATATCGAATGAACCTAAACTGTTTCAACCTGAATTGTTTTAATCCGAACCAAAATTTACCTGAACCGATTTCAACCCGCATATTAATGACTAAAATCCAATATTGAAATCCGAAATGACCCAAATGTACCTCGGCGTCCCATCTAGGGTGTCTTTTTGTATATGCGTGTCAGCCCTTTGGCGTCTCTGAATTAATATTATACTTATCTAATTATAAAAAAAATCATATATTACTTATTTAAAAAAATATTTGTTTTATATCCGATGTCTTGAGTAAAGACTTAATCTCTTGACATCCGATCCGAATATGGCCTGACTCTAATCTCATCTGCTCTGATATTGACCCGATTCAAACCTTATTTACTCCGAAATTGACCCGACTCGAAACTGCACCGACGTAAAATTATCTACAACCTATTAAAAGTGAAAACTGAATCTAACATGATGAATTGAATCAAACTAAAATAAAAAATAAAGGTCCACCGAACTAACCCAATCCGAAAGAATCCGAACGGGCACTGATTCGATTGATCCGTTTGCCACCTCTAGCTGCAACTTACAAGTGGGAGGACAATTGGGAGAGAGTTTGTAAGAGGTTGCAAACTTGTGACGGTCACAAGCGCGATAATTTAAAACCGACATGTACAGAAAATGAAATCAGCCTAAAGAAAAAGAAGTGATTAATCACATGAACTTTGCACTTTTTTTTGACAATTAACCCAAATCAACTTACGTCGTTATCAATTCACACCATTGATCATTAACATAAAAAACTTTAATTAATTAATTACATCTGCATTAAAAATTGACGATTAATTTTCCTTAACAATTTTACCCCAAATCATTATTCTTGGATCATATTAATAAATAATCATCATCCTAATCGTTAATTTCTTCACCTCCAAGAAAAAAAAAACACAACTCTTTTATTTAATCTCTCTTTGAGGCATTTCGTCGAACACCTCGCATGCATCTTCTTAAATGAGAAAAAAATGGATAATTTGGGTTATTTATGATTTGATGAGTTCGTTTTCGATATGTTTTCAGCTGTTTGTTGCAAAATCACAACCCTAATATTATTAAAGGTGAGATTTTTACAAGTTTTTTGGTTATTTTTTTGTTGGATTTTTGTGGGTTTATCTCAAATTATTGAATAATTGGTTAATTATTGAATATGAATCCATATGGACCATCTGGGTTTCAAAATTCGAGTGATTTTGGTAGAAATTTTGAGTTTAATGCATCTGGGACTTACAAATTGGGGGTTGAAAACCCCACATTTAGTTCAAGTTCAAGTCTTTCAAAGCCAAGGATGGCTAAGTCTAGAAAATCTTTGAATTCTAAGTCAAAGGGTAGCTCAGAAACAAGGAAAAATGATCTGGGTTTCAATCCGTTTCGATTCGGTGTCGAAAATGTGCCAGAGGTCTCATCTAGGTTGAATGATAATGATAATGATAATGGTAAAAGTGGTGTTAGTGGTGTTGGTGTTGGTGGTGATGGTGTATATGTGAATAGGAGTAGACATTTGAAATTGAAGGTTACAAATAAGGTTGAGAAGATGGGAAATGAACTTATTGACGAAATTCGGAAATTGAGGGTTGCTAATGAAAGTAATAGTAGTAGTCAGTCAGCTGATAAGTTAAGTGATAGGGATAATGTTAATGCTAGCAAAGGTGTGGATAATGGCTTGCCGCCCGAACTTTCTCAAGGGTTGAAAAAGATGAATATAGGTTCATCTAGTGGAGGATCGGGTGTATCTGGGGTTTCACATGGTGATGGTGTTAATGTGAGTGGCTCGACTGCGATTCCTTTGGGAGCCGAACTTCCTAATGACATGAGGAGATTGAATCTCAGAGACAATGGTGATGCTGGTGGTCGTAATTTTACTTTTAGTACACCTGGTAATAGTAATTCTTTATTTGGCAGTAGTAGGGCAAAGATTGATTCTGTTGTAGATAGCACGCTTCCTGACAACATTAAGAATTTAAAGTTAGAGGATCCCGACGAAGGTAATGCCATTCGAAAGGAGATGAATGTCGATACAATGGTTCTGGGTGAGATGGAGAAATTGAAGATTGGAGTTGGTTTAGAAAGATCATCCAATAATGTTAATATGAATGAGTCTACATCTCTAAGGAAAACAACGGATAGAGGCGTAGGCGAAGAAGTTTGTGGAAAATCAAGTTTCTCAGAAAATGTTTCTTTCTTGGCTGGAGAACGGGACAAAAATTCAACTGCCGGCCAAGCTTCTGAATTTTACAAGAGCTCTGGAGTGTCAGGGGCATCACTATCGTCAAAGTCATCTTTTCCACCCAGTGGCTTCCACTCTCAGCCTGTAAGGGGTAATTATCAAGTTTCTTGTTCAGATGAAACCGAGAAAAGAGAAGGTTTTAGTTTTAACAGCAAACAGGAAAGTACTAGGATGTCCAGCGTCGAATTTAAAACACTGGACCCGAAAGACAGTTTATTTAATGCATCAAATATAAATCTGGGATTTCGCTCAAAAAAAGGATCAGCTAAAGTTCCTTCTTCCAGAGGAAGGAAAGGAAAGGTGAAAGTGCCTAACCCAGTCATTGTATCTCTTGTGAATAATTTTTCAACAATGGAAACAAGCATGCAACACGAACCTTCTGAGTCTTACTCTCCTATGGACATTTCTCCGAGTTTTGAAGTCCAGAATGATCCTCAATCAGATAGAGAGCCTTCATCGGCAGCCGATGATGCAGCAGATGAGCAACTGGTTACAGCTACACAACGCATGGACATCAATGACGGCAATGATTTTAATCACGGAGAAGAGAATTTGAATGTTCCAAACTGCGGTGTAAATGCAGATGGAGCTAGGACAAAGGATTTGGATAATGACAGGCGAAGTGAAGTTAAATCAAAGTGCGAAGTAGAAGATAGTGATCAAACTCAATATTTCTCTGCCTCAAGTTCTATTAGCAGTAGTGGATCTTCATTTAAATTTGCTGCTTCATCTTCTTCCCATGGCCAAGCATCAGCTGCTCCACGTCATCAAAGAAAGAAAAACCGTATGAAAGTTGGTCAAAATATAAGTATCCCTTCTTCGAAAGATTCATTTTCTGATGCCACATCATCATTGCAATTTTCTCCAATTTCTAATGTTTCTATGCTTTCATCACAAGTGGGGCAGAATGACGGTATTTCTAATGCTTCTTTTAAAAGTGGTATCGGTAGAAAGATTGCCTCTCCAACAAGAGGAGCGGCTGATGCTTGTAGTCTTGAGGAGACCAAGAGAGGGATCAATTCTCCAACAGCAGCGGCTCGTGCAGCACAAGCAGCCTGTGAGAAGTGGCGTCTAAGGTGCTTTAATGTTTCAGTATTCAACTTGTCTTTAGCACGGCCTCTTTCCTTTTCTGTGGTCGCCATTTGACTTTGGAGGTCAACTGTTTCCAACGTCGACTATTTGTTTCTTAAAATATACTATGTAGAGATACAATGTCAAGCTTGTCACATTATATTATTTTGGATAACTATTTTGAGAAAAAATGTCAAGAGTTGACATCCTTTTAACCTTCAAAGTCAAATGGGAACAATAAAAATGAGAAAGAGGGAGTAATTCCTTTGTGTTGAGCTCAACTTGAGTTTTGTTCTGTGTGAATAGTTGAATAATGCTGACTATTATAGATGGCTTCAGGGGAAACCAATCATATGCTAATGGAGATTTGAAGAAAGCAGAGGACTATTATACCCAGGGGTTGAGCTGCATTCCTCAACATGAGACATCCAGGGACTGTCTCCGATCTTTGGTTCTTTGTTACAGTAACCGAGCTGCAGCACGCATGTCCATTGGAAGAATGAGTGAAGCTTTACAAGACTGTCTGGTTGCTGTGGAGATAGATCCCAACTTCTTCAGGGTCCAACTTAGAGCTGCAAAGTAATACTCATCTCTTTCTTATATTTGTTTCTACTTATGTCATGTACTCGTGTGATAAAGGAGCATTGTTTTTGGTGCTGTAGTTTACTAGTTCGCTACTCTTTGTTGAGAAGCCCAATAATTAGTACTCAGGACTTCAGGTTGGTTCCATTTTATTGGGTGATGTGATTTCATCAGTTGTTCTAACCACGTCCATGATGCTGTCTACTTGTGTAAATTAGAATGTCCAACTCCTTTGTTATATACTCCCTCCATCCCACTTTTATTGTCCCCTTTCGCTTCAAATTTCATCCCTTAATTATTGTCCCCTTTCTAAGTTTAGTAAGGAAAAACTTTAGCTATCCAATAATGCCCTAGATAAAATGGGAACTCAACTCCTCTTTCATTTAAGGGGTAAAGTTGGTAATTCTCCACTTTTCCTTGAATCCTCAATAAGAAAGGGGGACAATCAAAATGGGATGGAGAGAGTATCATTCAGTTAGTTTTTCATAACCAAAGAGTATTACGTGTTAGAAAATATAAATTATGATGATCGAGTTATATGGGTTGAATTGTAAAGCGTCTAGCAAACATCATTCTGAAACCTTAAATTTTTTGGACCATCATTCGAAGATTGGTGCATAAGAAAATGATTCAACGCCAACACCATCAGTACTCTAGTGCGCTAAAGGCTTTCCACCTATTACGATATAAAGGGATCAAGTTACGCAACCTTTGGCCTTGTGCTAGAAAAAAACAGTGGTAGTTTCAGGGGGACCCATATTGAAAATTGTATGGACGAACTGCTAGTTCATAGTACAAAAAGCAAAAAACAGTTTAGTGATCCATTTTATTTTATTCCACCATACTCTAAAGCGAAAGAATAGTGGATCTTTGTCTCCAATGGGATTGGAAATGTACTTCAAAAGGAATAATGATGTTCTATTAATGCTATTGGAATTTTGCTGTTCCCTGTTGTCTTTCTGAACTCTTAAACGTTTGGTCCATAAATTTGCTTGTAGGAGCAAAGTTAGCCTTTGGTAAAAGCTCTTAGACTTTTAAAGGTCACAAGGATTCAAGCTGAGCTTCTCCACTTAATCGCTTCATGGTGTTTTGATGTCTGGGATTTTGGTCCTGTTATTATGTTTGAGCCATAAATGTGGATTATTTTGTACTCCGTATGATTTATTTTTGTGCTACTTTATGCCTCTTTTTCATTCGCTCTTTTCTGTTGTTGAAGCTGTTATCTTGCTCTTGGCGAAATTGGCAATGCTTCTCGTTATTTCAAGAAATTGTTGCAGTCTACCGATACTTGTGTGGAACGGAAAATTATTCTAGAAGCTTCTGATGGCCTACAAAAGGCTCAGGTACTGTAACTAGTTGGATAATGCTTGATTTTCAGCGTCAAGCTACCCGTCTATTCTTTGGTTCCTTGCATCTCATACTTTGCCTAGATTTAAAGCAGTGATCTACATTTAAAGCAGTGATAGAAATCTGTGTGTAGCTGAGGATAGATGGGGGAATATTGGCTACGCACAGAAGCTTTATAGCAACATCATACTCTGTATGTGAGACCTGAGACCTTGACTGAAGATGCTGGGAAATCCAATTTAATTAATATGAAACTAGTATAGATCCCGCACGTACGCGGTATATATAGAGTTTTTATTTCTTTTAGGGTCTATTTATACACTTTTAAATCGGCACGTCATTAATATCTAATAATATTTCAAAAAGAAAATTACAGAAAAACTAATCAAAGAGAATTGAGTAAAGTAATGAAATGTGTATTTTTAAAAACATTTTTTAACATAAAATTAAGAATTTCATTTTATAAAATCTCTCTTATTATGTTAATGATTTTTTTTGTCACAAAACTAATACTAAGTATGTGCCAAGTTATAATTATTCAAATAAGATAATTTTATTTATTTGTGGCAAAAAAAGGATGATGATTGATGAGAGCAATTAATGAAAGTGGGGGGCACTATTAGAAGGTGAATATTGAGGAGAGAAATTTGAGCGGGAAAATTTTTAGTTTCGTTAATCTTTTAGTCTATTGGGGACTAGTAAAAAGCCCGTGCAATTTGCACGGTATTTATAGATTCTTAGTATTTTAGTATATTATTTATAAATTTTTAAATTTTCTCACTTTTTTATCCTTTTATATGGATATGAGAAAAAAATTAAAACTGAAAAAACTAATCAAGAGGGCTGATTAGTGATTAATGTTATGAGATGTGTATTCCAATGATTTTTTTATATCACAAAAAAAGTGACATCATTTTATAATTTTTTTCAAATTAATTATGGAAATTTTTTTTTTGTCATAAAGATGATAATAGTTTAGTTTTTCTCATGAATTGATATATAATTGGTATTTATTACAATTGTATAATTTCCATATATACATTGAACATTTGGAGGGAAAATTTTCAAGAAGACTTATTCTTTTAGTATAAGAGGGATGAGCTGATATGTTTTGGTAATTGTTGATATCAGTATCGTAGGCTCGTAGCTGTCCTTCAGATCGCAAGGCATTTCTGCCTGCCCTTGTGACTCCTGTTTCTACAAGGAAAGTTGCACAAATAGAAGGGGGCAAGCATTTTATCCTTCAAAATTGGTTTGGGGGTGCTGCCTTATCTGTTTCCGACAGACCAAAGAGGCAAAGACCCACTTTTCTTTAGCTTTGCAATATGAGGGAATAAAGCAAAATTACTCACAAAACTGAATGCACATTGTCCTGTCTATGATTAAGAAGCTGCAGTAGGCTGATGTTTACAACGTTCATCATGATCGGGAAGACTGTCTCTCTTCAATCATATGTACATCTGATTTCCCTAAGCTTGCTAAATGTGGAGACCTTTGAAGGTACTGGGGTGGTAATGTTTGTCGTTGTTGGTTAGAGATTCTTCGGTCATGACTATGTAACAATTTGCTCTGGGCGTACAAAGGAAAACCATTGGCATTTTGCGTTGTTATAGGTGCTTTGGCAATTGCTTTTTTTTTTGCGAAGAAAAGATGAGGATATTTATTGTTTGGCCATTTGAGGAGGATTCTTTTTGTTGAAATCTGTCTCTAGCAGGCTATCGAAATCTATATATACTGTGGATTTACCCATAATCGAGGAGTGGCCATGTTCTTGGAATAATTCATGATCTGCTTGTGAAGCTATGATCTTTGAGTTGATGACCTCTTTCTCGTCACTACCCTCTTCTAATAAGAGTGTTTATGCACCTTAGTCATCTTGTGATAACATCTTTATGATGGTCCATACTCTCTAGCGTTCTACCCAGAGTTACAGTTATAACTTTTGTTTCTTGATGATTAAGTAAGAATGTTTTGTTTTACAATGGCAGAAAGTATCTGAATGCTTGGATCGTTCCACTTCTTTTTTACGGCAACAGACGTTCTCTGATACTGAAACTGTACTGAAGATCATTGCAGAGGCTTTAGTTATAAGCCCATATTCAGAGCAGTTACTAGAAAGTAAAGCTGAAGCCCTTTTCATGGTATGCAGCCTCTTTCTGAGAAAATGCTCTTTTTATCTCTTTTTTTTTTCACCTGCATGGCCATCTTTATATTGCAAGTAACATTGTTTTAACTTTATAGTCTTGATTATGAAATGTTTTTCATGTGCAGTTGCGGAACTACGAAGAGGTTATACGGCTGTGTGAGGAGACGCTGGAAGCTGCTGAAAGGAATTTTTCTATATCGGGTGCCAATGAGCTGTTATCTAATATGGATGCTGAAATTTTGGAGAACTACTCATTCCGTACATGGCGGTTTGCTTTAATAATTAAGTCAAACTTCTATTTAGGAAAGCTAGAGGAAGCTCTTGAATGTCTGGAGAAGCAAGAGACGTGGAATTCTATGGTGGCAAAGTAAGTGTTTCCTTAAATATTTGTTCACTATATATCTTTTTTTTTTTTGAGAAAGTTCGCTATCTTCTTTTGATAAAGCTTTAGCATCTATCCGTCCGACAAGAAGATTGATGAGAATTTAATGTCATTAGGTTTGGAACTGAGAGTCTTGAGTCACTAATACCTCAGCTTTCAACTGTACGTGAGCTAGTACGACATAAGGTATGTCGGTGGTTTGTTTTAAGGTTTTGGTTCCAACTTCGCATTTGTTATACAGGATATAATAATTATATGCTATAATTATAAAGATGATATTGTTGATGATGTCCATTGACATAGTGATTAAGACTTGTGTATAAGTATGTATTCTCAGTTGCTTCTTATTTACCCATTCCATTAGCCAAATGAGGGACTGTTGCTATATGTTCCTTCTAATTGATTCAGAGTCCTTCAAAGTTGTTATGGGTAAAGCTGTTTACATCAAGTACTTCATTTGTGGGAGCTTCTTGAAGCACTAGTGTAATGTTTTAGTATTATTTAAAGTTGCTTCTGGTAAAAGTGGCAAAGATTGTTTACAAATAACTGCAATAGCCTCACTGACAGTAATTGAATATGTGCTTGAAACCAAGAGAAATGAGGGAGTGACAACAGATTTTGCTCTTTAAGAAAAGTTTGCAGTGACCTCTATTGAAGATTCTTTATAATGGCGTATTATAGGATCCTAGGACAAACTATTATGTATAGTTCAATATAAACTTTTCAGGAAGCTAATTTAGGTTTAATTTGGTCAGTGTTGTTACTAGCAACTCTTTAACCCTTGGTCTGGATGAAACGTTTAACCCTTTGTCTCCATGAAACGATTTGGAGGGAACAGGAGAGGATGGGAATCCCTTGCATGGATAGCGAGTTGGGCGGGAGGATGATGAAGGGATCCTTTTCCCTCCCTGAACCCAAATTGAAATCCATTTGCTGGATGGTACAATTTAGAAGAAACGGAGGGGAAGGAAAGTCCTTGTTTAAATAGTAAGTTGGGTTGGAGGGTAATGGAGGGATCTTTTCCCACCTTGAATGCAAATTAAAATCCTTCACACCTAGGAAAGTTTTGAAAAGAAAACACCATTGCTTTGTTTCTCGCTGTCCTTCCCCTTCCCTCTTACTATTGTATCCAAACAAACTCTTTATGTGTTTTGGTTATTTGTGAAGTGAGATATCTGCTGTTTATTGTAGTCTGCAGGTAATAGAGCCTTTCAAAAAGGTAGGCATGCAGAAGCTGTTGAACATTATTCAGCTGCTTTATCGTTCAATGTGGAGTCACGTCCCTTTGCTGCTGTCTGTTTCTGCAATCGTGCTGCTGCTTACCAAGCATTGGGTAATATCACTGATGCCATTGCTGATTGCAGTTTGGCAATTGCACTGGATGCAAATTATTTGAAGGTTTGCTACATGTGTTAACTTTTTGGTTCTATTTTCAGTGTCGTGAAATTGCATATATACTTTATGACATGTAGGTCTAACCATTGGGTTATATTAGATTGAGCCAGAAGAGCTGCCTTGTTTAAGATGATTGATACTTTTTGTATGTATACTTTAATGACATCTAGCGTTGGCTTAATTCACGGCGATTTTATTCTATTCAATGGTTCCTACATTGAATATTGAGGTCTAACTGTTGAGCAATTGCAGGCAATATCCAGAAGAGCCACTTTGTTTGAGTTGATAAGAGATTATGATCAAGCGGCTAAAGATCTTGAGAGGTTTGTCTCTCTGCTAACTAAGCAGATAGAAGAGAAGAGCAATCCACTGGGAGCATCTGTGCCAACGGGCACAGTAGCTGATCTGAGACAAGCACGTCAGAGGCTCTATCAGATGGAGGAACTGGCTAAAAGAGGAATACCTTTAAATTTTTATCTCATCTTGTAAGTATTCTTAAGCGATGTTTACTTTTATTTCCTTTTTTCCATGGTGCCAAGGACTCATAAAACTTTGGTTATGGATTACGATCAAATAAAGAAAAATGCGTCACTAAAGTAGCTCAGTTGGTCTCCTGTGACATGATCTCATTACTGTGAGATCAAGCCATTTAAGTAGAAAGCTATCAAAACTTTATCCATTAACTGTAAAAAAATTTCCCCATAATGTCAAAAGCCAACTCTATCTATTTGACAGTTTCATATGAGAATTTGTAAAACTAGCTGCGTTTGTTTTTATCAAGAAATAGTTGTCATTCGATGCAATTCTCGACATAATTTTCATCAGGGGTGATCCAGTCACAGCCTTCCTAGCTGTGTTAACCACACTAGGATTAGACTTCTTACATCTAACTTGTAGCTTTTTCATACTGAAGAATCAATGTTTACTAATATCAGTTTCTATTTCAAAAATTTATGACAGGGGAGTGGAGGCTTCAGTCACAGGCACGGACCTGAAAAAAGCTTATCGTAAAGCTGCTCTAAGGCATCATCCTGATAAGGTTATATCCTTTACACAAGCAGTCATTTGTCCGCTTTTCCTGTGCACGTTCAATACGTTCTAAAATTCGGACTTCAAAAAATAAGGGGTCTCAACTACATTAGTTCAGTAGTAATTTATTAATTAGAAAAATAGAGAGAATTATTTGTTGGGGGGGGGGGGGAGGTTGACAGTCGCGTCTTTTTCTTTGAGGTGAGATAAATTTTTATTTTGACTTTATTAGAAAATCTGGAAAACTTATTCCTTGGTGTAGGCTGGTCAATCATTGGTCAATCTGGAAAAATTTGGACTCTCACCTTAACATTTTAAATTGGGCCCTCTCAAATCCATTAGACCGCACAGTCAATGTGCTTCACTGACATATTCCTTGGTGTAGGCTGGTCAATCATTGGTCAGAAGTGAAAGTGGAGATGATGGAGTATGGAAGGAAATAGCAGACGAGGTCTATAGGGACACCGATAAGCTTTTCAAGATGATTGGCGAGGCTTACGCTGTTCTGTCAGACCCTACTACGGTAACGTGAACATGCTCTTGCATTCTTTCATGTTGTGGACTATTAATGTAAACTGTAAAGTCAACTTTCTTCAGAAAACAAATATTAATCTCTAACAACTATATGATTTATTAGCGTGTTTGTGAGGTAAGAACTGGAAAAAAAAGGTTCGTTGCAGTCTTAATCCACTCTAATGAGGGAAGATCTTAAAAATGTTCAACGAATTATACATCCGAGACATTTTTATGCCTTAGGTTGAAACTAGTTTTCTGATTGAAATGATTTGTTTGAAAGTCACTTTTGAGTTCATGGCACAGGGAAGAGCTATATGTTACCCCGGCCACTGCCACATGTGTGGCGGACACCGGTACATATTCAAGTATAGGACTTCACATGCCACTTTTTTTTTGACCCGGGACCCTTGTCCTAAAACGAGGATACACACATTTTCAAACCTAAAACGTGGTTAGAAATTTGACATATTTCATGTCTTAAAAAATGAAACAAAAATATGCTTGGGAAATAACATTTAAAATTATTAAATACTCTGTAACCTACTAAATGTTTTATACAAAGTCTATTCCTCTACATGTTATGAGGACCGGATTCCCTGCCCATATTCTTGGTTTCATGTCGGACACCTGCACATCTCCAAAAGTGAGTGTCAAAGTAACATAGGCCAAGGGCTGATGCTGCCCCTTGTCCAGTGCTGGGCTTATTAATATCTGCATAGAGAGGATCCGATCTTAAATTACTGCTATATCTTTTGCAGCGAACCCAGTATGACATCGAAGAAGAGATGAGGAATGGCACCAAGAAAAACATGTCAAAAAATCCTAATGACACTTCAAATTACGCAGAGGAAAGAGGCGGTGTTGGACGACAATGGCGAGAGGGATGGAGGTCTTCTACTGGCCCTTATTCACGAGGGTTCGAGCCTAGACCAGGTAGATACTATTAACAAAACATGACCTTACATACGCTGCATTAACCCTGCTTGTTTTTCGAAAATTTATGTAATTATATCAGTCACAGCAAATTTTGAAGTTGGTGAATTCTTTTCCCACTCAAAAATGCTCTAACCAAAGTGAATCTAAGGTTGAAAGTTCAAGTTCATAGTTTTTTTTTTTTTTTGTTTGAATTCTTGTTCAAGTTTTGAGGGGTTCTATTGTTTGTTGATATGGGCAACTTGTATAGATCAAAGAGAATTCATTTGGTTAAAATAGGTTGTGATTATTTTTCGGGTTTTGAAGTTGTAATGCTACCCAACAATTGTAGATGGGTAGGTTGTGATTATTTTCGGTATTCCTTTTGTTCCTATGATAAGACTTCTTCTTTTTCAAGAAAGAAATTAGATGGAAGGTAAAGCGATTAAAACTTTTTGTTGTTTCTTTAATCTTATTGGACGATTTTGGAATATCGGTCTGGTTACATATCCATACGACCATACGTACACATATGCAGTATTATTCACTACATCTTCACGGCATGACCCGTAATGATGCCTGTGCTTACTCGTTTTAAGTCGAGCCAAGTTGGTTTGGGTCTTTTAAGACTTTTATTTGAGCCTTGGGGAAGGAATATATCGTTCATGTTGAGTTTTATTTGATTTGAGTAAAATATGAGTAAAATATCATTCATTTAGGTTTATAAGCTTTGTTGTGAAATTTACGAGTTTTGATGCACAGTTTCGAACTCCTTTACATAATTGTTAAACTCAAAAATTAGTGTCATTCGAGAAACATTAAAAATTGATAAATACTAACACTCCGTTAATTTCATTCGGTTAATCTATTTTTTTATCGGGTTGAACATTTTGGCACGACTTAACTGAAGAACAATCTTGGTCTCCATACCATGTATTTTTTTGTCGGGTCAAAAGTCTAGTCGAATGATCTTGGTTGCCAAGACCTGTCAAAACATTACCCGATCCGACCTGACCCGGTTTTTTATGGTCAAGGATCTGTAAATCTTGACCCGCGACCCAAAATGACCCGTTATTTTAGGGTCGAAACCCGACCCGACCCATTTGACCTGATGGGTCAATAATAAATTAAGAATATTATTAAAATAATAATATATTTATATTATATTTGAAATAATAATATAAAAATATTATTTTAATATTTTTATAATAATTTAAAAGTTAATTTTATATCATTAAATAATAAAATAATTATTAAAATAATGAATATAATAATATTTAAATTTAGGTAATTCTACGTGATAACCCTGTGTTTTTTCGTTTTCTACATGGTAACCTCATTTTCACCAAAAACACTTTTGACTGACTATAACTCACAACCACGAGTCTCGAGAACGACGATTTTTTTTTCAAATCAAAGATATCATAAACGCGGACAATTTAAAAAAAAATGTCACATTCGGAACTCGCCACAAAGAGGTACGGTCGGTCAAAGTTAAAAGTTTGACTGACCGTAATTCTTGCCACGAATTCAAAAACTGGCAATTTTTTTTTCCAGATCAAAGATCTCGTAAAGCCGGTCAATTTGGAAAAAAAATCGCCACTTTCGGAAATCGTGATCGTGAGTTATGGCTAGTCAAAGACGTTTTTGTTAAAAACGAGGTTACCATGTAGAAAATAAAAAAAAAACACGGGGTTACCACGTAAAATATCCCAATTATTTATTTAGCGTATTTGGTAAATTTTTCGAAATATTGGGTGTAAATCCGTTTTTATGTCCAAATTATTTATTTATTTACCATTAACTAAAATACTAGACAGATAAAAATTAAAAAAGGAATATAGTGTATGTATCTTTTAGCATCTCTACTTCCATATTTACGTAGAGCCTTTGGAATCTATTGTAGTGCTTTAGGCTAGATTTTCTTAACTCCATCTGTTCAAATTATTTGTTTACCTTTAATTAAAATACTCTCATAATGGACATAAAAGGTATGGAACGACCTTATATATCGTTCCATTCCTAGAGACTTTCGGAGTTTCGGTTAGCAAAAAATCAATCGGAATTTGAACTATTTTTTGGAGATTTGGTATAACGGGTGTTACCTCTTGCTACCCCCTCTGATTCTATATAAGAAATAAATTGCTCAAAATCTCATAATAAGCATAAACAATAAAGTAGAATCGGAATTCAAACAAAACAATAATGTGTACGATTATGTGATACACACCTACTGACAGTACATAGTTAACAGTAACCATGGTACTTAAAACTCATTTGCGACATCCGGGGCCACCATAGAAGACGACTAGATCGTCAGCATCCCTTTGGGACACAGAATAACAATTTCCTGCAGTTTCGAGGATATAGACATCATCCGCGGCTGGAGTAATTACCGGAGTTTCTCCATCATCAACGTAGTACTTAATTTGTTTCACATAACTTGCATTATTATTTGTATGACCATTTCCCATTTGTGTGGGAGTCTTGTAGTCCGCAGCAGCGTCCACTACTTCACCTCCCCATCCTATAACATCGGCATTTTTCTGACATTTTTTTTGAATAGTTTTGCTGGCCAATATCCTTGTGTTTGTCCATTGATTGTTAACCACCAATTCTTTGAGTTATGGTCCTACACCGAATCGAAATCGTTAAGAACGATCACAAATTTCAATGATATCGGGAAATTGTACGTTGTATCCCTGAATTAGGACATCTAAAACAAAATGGGGCATACGCATACCAATTTTTGTAGGAAAATAATACGATTAGTTAATGAGTTTTACCTTTCGCACATTGTATTCGACGTCAAATTGTGCACCATGATAAGCAGAAATTTTCCCCAATTTTGCACCGAGAGCCACTGAACGGCTAGTTTGTACGAACCCGGGACAATCTACATTATAACTGTTGGATTAATGCCTTGAATCTGGTTTGCTAGTCGTTGCCGCTTCGAACGACTAGTCGGGGGTCCCGCTGCCCGGTCAGCTGTCATCTGTTATTGGGCTGGGTTCTGTTCTGGGCCTTAATTAGGTCATCTGTATTAGGGTATTAGAAAGTACTATATAAACTCTCTAATCCTCAACCTAGCAGTTATGCATATCACCGTTCTTTATTCTGTATTCCGTTTCCTCACATATAATAAAACTCTCTCCCTTCTGTCTGGTGGACGTAGCTAACACATCGTTAGTGAACCACGTAAATC
>JAOWBH010039231.1:0-13176 GCA_028566215.1 Silene coronaria
GCTTTATGCAAGGTCGGGATGCACTTACACTCATCATAATGGCTGGAATTTTCAGTAGGATCACATATAGACTTAAGAGCTAAATTCAAAGAATGTACGACACAAGGAGTCCAGAAAATGTGAGGGCACTTAACCTCGATAAGCATTGCAGAAGCCTTGAAATTTGCAGGGTTATCGGTGATAATTTGAACAATGTTGTTAGCTCCTACTTTCTCAACTGTTTCCAGGAAGAGACTAGAAACATACTCAGCATCCTTTGTTTTTCTAGTTGTGTCATATGCTTTAAAGAACATAGCTCCTTCTCCAGAAGCAGCCATTATGTTAATAAAAAGGCGACGTTGCCTATCAGTCCCGTCATCTGAGCACAGTGAGAGGCCTTTCTTTTTCCACGAGTCTCAAAAAGGCTGAAGTATTGTATTGATATGCACCTTTTCTTGTGCTAGTAGGGTGGTTCTGAGCCTATTGTATGTTGGCGGAACATATATTGGTAAATTGTACCCTCCCAATTTACCGACAAACCACTTTATGTGAGGATTTGAAACTAGGGAAAACGACAATGAACAAGCGTATATCATTCGAGCACACTCTTTGTCAACATCATCTCTTTCAGCCATATTGAAGCATTCTGCTAATGTCCCCTTTCTTTTTCTTTTCTTTTTTTTCGGTTGAACAAGATCAGAACCAGAGGGCAGAGTGACATACGCTTGCCTTTTCTGTGCTTCTTCCTTCTCCTTGTTCTTTCTCGACTCGGCTAGGGTGTGCTCCTTAAGGAGTTCTGCCAATATTTCACTTGAAATAACTAAACACGCTTCGACATTATGATTGGGTAACTTCAGTAAATGGCCCTTCACCTTAATATATGATCCCGTCACGATTTTATTGCAATAATTGGAAGACCATCTCCTACTCCCACCTTTTTTGGGTATATGGAGAATCTTTACATGATTCCAAAGTGGTTTTCGATCGAGGAGCATATTGGTTCATATTAGGTCGTCGATTTGTTGCTAAGGGCAATTGAGAAGCCATTGTTATGAAATTTTAATTTTGATTGTAGTAATAAGAGGGTTGGTGATTGAAGGATGTCGATTATTAGGTGAGACATTTCTGGGTTTTTATGGGAAAAAATTTCAATTTGGGGAGATTAATTTTGGCAAAAATGGGGAGTTTCTTCCTTCTGCAGCTAGGTTTAGTTGAGTAGAAATTAATTTGGGGACGGCTAAAGTGATGAAGATGGAAGAGTCATTTGGGACTTTGTAAAAAGATAATATAATACTCATATCTCCTAATGTTTGGTTCTTGTGTACGTACACTAATGTTAGTTTTATTTGTGTAATAATACGAACAACAAACTAATATAATATATTAGATTCGTAATTGTAACAAACAAGTCGAAAAATTAAAGATTATTTATTTCCGAATTTCGGTTAATATATAATATATTATTAATCGATTACTCAAAACGAGCAGTTACTATATACTTACTATATCTATGATTACTCAATATCATATACATACCATTGACATAACTCATACCAAGCAGTTACTATATACCTAATGTATCTATGCAGCTATGCTTACTCGTTATCATGTATATATACCATTAACGTAACTTAACCCGATAAGTTACTAAATATGTACTATATCTATGATATGATTACTCGTTATCGTATGCATACCATTGACATAACTCAAATCGAGTAGTACAGTTACTATATATGTACTATATACATGATTACTCGTTATCATATGCATGTCTGTAACACCCCCATTGGCCGAGAGGCCACAATTAAGGCAATCCCAACTAATGGAAGCGTCACATACTCGGTTTCTCGAGATCATGGTGCGAACTATTCAATCTAAAGCATTATATATAACATAAAAGGGTTTAGTCATACATAATTATCAAATGTCATAAGGTACTACAACTTCATAATGTCATACTACTAGGACTCATAACTACTAGTACAAGCTATTACAAAAGAGTGGTGACATAATGTGGTCGCTCCCAAGCTCCAAACCCGCATATGCATGCATCTATAACCTGTTAAACCACTGCTCCCCACATGGTCGGAAATCACCAAGTGGATCAAAACAGAATTACTGAAACCGTTAGTTTTGTTAATTAATATAATAATAGATGGAATGATGAATGAAATGCTAATATGCAACAAGAAGAAGAGATATACCGTACCGCCACCCCTCCTCCAACCACCATGGTGACGCCTTCGCAACATCGCCACCCCCAACCCGGACCGCAGTCCGAAATCAAGTACCGGGATGCACCCAAATACGGTCCCGGACGCTAACCGGACCCCTAGCCGATGTTACGGCTCTCCGTAAGTCTCTCCGTACTCAAGCCATTAATGTGCACATTTTCATTAGGGTGGGAATCCCTAATGGACGAATCAAGCTTGAGACGGTCTCCCAATCGCCTCACGTCTCCACAACACCTCGTACCATACTAACTCCAACCACCTCCAAGTAACCAACATATCATCAATCACCCCAAGGCATGTCAACCATACCTTGGTACAAAATCACATGTGCCATATAAATGCATCATTTATTCATGTTTAATCATCACAATTAAATTAAATGCTCAACAACTTCTTTTTTCATCTTATACCACATTAATCTCATTTTCATATAATATAGAACAATTACTACATTGAGGTGTTCCCTACATGTGACAATGCAACTAGTCATGAACATGTGAGCAATAATATGAATCAATTAACAAAACTAAGTTGGAAAATCCTACCTCAAGCAAGCTCTTCAATCAACAAGTCAACTAGAAGTGCTCCTCAACAAAGTCTCCTCCTATACACATTTAGGAGACAAGAATACTTTACTATACATTCTAATAATGTAGCTACTCCTATAAATCCCTTACTTAATCATACCGTTCTTTAAAATAGGTTTAAAGGTTCAATAACTTTCAAGGGTTTAGATCTAGAATAACTTAAGGTTAAGAGGATGTAACAAGGGTTTAAAAGTGATACTTATCAAGCTTGAACATGGTAATAATGAGACTTCAATCAATGGAGGTCATTGAAGTCTCAAGGAAGAGGGTGAAGAATGGTGGAGGTTTTAAGAGGATAAGGTAGATGTGATTTTTGTGTTTGTTTAAAATGAATTTGTGAGAGGATGAGTGGAGGGGTTAAGGATAACATTCAGATTTTGTGTATGATAGGTCCTTATCAAAGGGCTCCACCTTAACTACCGCACTACTCCATGCGTCAGACGTAGTCGGTCAAGTACCCAAGTTACTCAGCCGAGTGGGACATCTTACTCGGTCGAGTGACACCACTCACTCGGACGAGTACGGAACTAACAGGACCAGGTTAGCTATGTTGCTCGGTCAGGCCACTCGGCTGAGTGCCATGACCACTCGACCGAGTGTCGTGGTACTCGTCCGAGTTTAGGTCAGAAAAAGTCGATGTGTTACAATGTCATTGACATAACTGAAATCGAGTAGTTACTATATACGTATTATATCTAGCATATCCCGTTATCACATGCATACCATTGACATAACTCAGAACGAGTCGTTACTATATACGTGCTATATCTATGATTACTCGTTATCAAATGCATACCATTGATATAACTTAAAACGAGTAGTTACTATATACGTACTAAGGGGATAACGAGTCGAGACGAGCTCGAGCTTGGCATTGCTCGGTTTGTGGCTTGTATTCATTGAGCAAAACTCGAGCAATATCTTTATCTAATTATACAAGTTCGAATCGCTCGCGAGTTTTTCGAGCAGAGCCAACGTTAGTTCGATTTGACTCGTTAAGCTCTCGAGCTGAGGTTTGACCAAGCTATTACCAACCCGAGCTCTTTAGGCTCTCGAGTCGAGTTTTGACCGAGCTTTTTACCAACCTGAGTTAGAGTTGTCTTATACGTACTATATTTATGATTACTCGTTATCTTATACATTACCTTATGAGTATTGTAGTATATTGTTAATCGCTGAATGGGTTATTCGGCGTTTGAGTCAAGTTAGGGTCGATATTTTCGAGGTCTTGGGCATGGAAAAAATGAGTCGAGTCGTGTATTACCTCAATCGTATACGGGAAAATAAATAGTTCATTAACTCAAAACTACATTGTTCATTAACCAATTGTATGAGTTTACTTATTTATCTTTTGATCACTATATTCGTTACCAAAGTAATATTATTTGACTACATTCCCATCTAGTAGTACCTCAATCTTATTATTTTTTATACCTATTATATGATTTTTGTTAACAAAATTCATGATATTATATTATTATTATCCCTTTAAATTCTTCCGCTGACACAAATTCAGATGATAAAATAAGTTGATGAAGGCGGATACTCATCCTTAGTTCCTTATTGCTGAACATTTGCCTGTATCCTTTCATATTCTTGTTTATTATCTAGCATATACTGACAGAATTTAATGCCTGTTTTTTCCCCTCTCGGAGTGCTGAGGAAATGTTCTAGAATTTTAGAATACGATGCCTTGAAATTACGATTGCAATGCTTATAACTCCAAGACTGTCCATCTCTTCTAATTACTTCATTATAGAGCGGTTTTGAAGCCATTTTTATGTGAATAATTATATTTTATAGAATAATGTAGGAATTTTTTTTGAGAAATAGAGTAAGATACTAATAAGATAAGTGTAGTGAGAAAATTTGTTAAACGTACACTCAATTTATATAGCAAAAAAAATTATTTTTTCTTGAGAAATATAAATTGTAGAAAAATAGAGTTTTTCAAAGAAAATATTTTTCTTCACAATCATGAGTGTTTGCTTTCTCATAATGGAGAATATAAATCAAAATTTCAAACGTCAAAACTGAAAAAGTCGTCCAAATAAGTAAACCCACGTAATTGGTGAACTCAATTCTCATTTCACACTACCATAATACCATTTCCGTTTGAAAATTTTCAAACGAGTATATGTGACTCTTTCTGTGGTAAATGTATATAAAAATAAAATATTTTAGCTAGTGTTACATACTTACATCTATAAATTTTGTTTTATTACTTTTTATTAAAATGTGGTCTCATTTGACTGTAAAAGGAACATATTTACCCGTTTGAAAATTGGAGACGATTTTAAGGGAGACTCGTAACAACGCCAAATACACGATGATAATATCAAGAGAATAATGTCAAGAGACTCTCCCTTTACATTTCAATTTTTTTTTTTTGAAAAATACATCTCATTAGTATCACCCTATAAAAAGAATTGATATTCTCAATACAAGAGGGCCCCCCGTTACAAGACTTCACAGTTCACACTTGAAAGACTTCATCTTCTTCCCTACCCTCCGGTAAAACAATTACCAAAAAAATCATCAATTTTTTTTATTTTTCCCCCCCTTGTATTCAGTCTTCCATGGAACAAATTAGGAAGCTATAATTTAAATTAACTTAAATACTTGGTTGGTTCATCTTCATTGACAAGAATCGTCATCTTTCATGGTTCGTGCTTGACCTCACTCGCACCATCGAAATAAACGTCCAAATCAACGAAATCATCAGCATTGACCTCACTCGCACCTTCATCTTCTCATATATTAACATAAAAACCAATTAATTTAATACATAGGCAAACAATTAAGGAAAAACATTAGCTATCATACGGTAAAGTAGTAAACATGTTACCTGTGTTGTTAGTCGGCATGCGAAGCGAATGTTCCTCATGCTTGCTTGAAAAAATACACAGATTACCATGGACTAACACCAAATCATCCATCATTTTAAGGGATAACCTGGACAGTTTTATCCTTTGTACTAGAGAAAATATGCTCCAATTCCGTTCGCAACACGACGATGAAGCGGGTTGAGATAAGAGTTTAAATGCGAGGGTCCGAAGCATAGGAGTCGATGCTCCATAGTTTGCCCACCAACTCAAGGGCTCCTCACTTGACCTCACATCCACTATGTAATTCTCAAAGAATTTTTTGGATCCCATAGCAAAGCGACCATACTCGGCATAGACATTTTTCAAGCCAAGTCATCTGGGTTTGGAAACAACCTCTTAAAACACAAGTTTCTATAATGGGAAACCGCATGGTCTTCGTTTGGGGCAACCCTGGGCATTAAACTGTTACTCCCTTCTAGCCAATTTTAACAATAGTATTTCGGAACCAATTAATGAGCTAAACAATGAAGGGGCGTATTACTTTTGTTCCAACGGGTCTCAAACACAGTTTTTATTACATCAAAGAAGGTAGATGTTCCACTAATCAAGTCTTTCTCCTCATGTTTAAGGATAATTGATCTAACGTTCTCAATCATCGAGTCCCACATGTCATAAACCAAATGTAAACATGGAGTATCGGTATCGGTAAACCTAAGGAATTCGTACAAAGGGGCTGTAAATTCAAGAAAGTATTCTATCTTATCCCACCAGCTATCAAATAACATACATTCTTTCACAAAGTCAGCTTTCTTCTCAAGTGGAGTTTTCCTAAACGACTTCCATTCATTCATCATCAAGTATCATTCTAACAAGTGCGTCTTTAACTTCTAACAAACGCCGACACATTAAGATATGTGAAGCAAATCTTGTTTCGGCTTTGGTTAACAAAGTAAGTTTGCTATATTTCTGGAAAATATTTAAAGCCTTTGTATGTTGCATAACAAAATGCTTGATATTTCGACACGCTTCATGCAAGGTCGGGATGCACTTACACTCATCATAATGGCTGGAATTTTCAGTAGGATCACATATAGACCTAAGAGCTAAATTCAAAGAATACACGACACAAGGAGTCCAGAAAATGTGAGGGTACTTAACCTCGATAAGCATTGCAGCAGCCTTGAAATTTGCAGCATTATCAGTTATAATTTGAACAACGTTTTTAGCTCCTACTTTCTCAATTGTTTCCAGGAAGAGACTAGAAACATACTCAACATCCTTTTTTTTTTTTTGAAGTTTTTTCATTTGCTTTCAAGAACATTGCTCCTCCTCCAGAAGTAGCCATTATGTTAATAAGAGGGTGACGTTGCCTATCAGTCCCGCCATCTGAGCACAGTGAGACGCCTTTCTTTTTCCACGAGTCTCGGAAAGGCTGAAGTATTGTATTGATATGCACCTTTTCTTGTGCTAGTAGAGTGGTTATGAGCCAATTGTATGCTGGCGGAAAATATCCTGGTAAACTGTATCCTCCCAATTTACCGACAAATCACTTGATGTGAGGATTTGAAACTAGAGAAAACGTTAATGAACAAGCGTAAATCATTCGAGCACACTCTTTGTCAACATCATCTTTTTCAGCCATATTGAAGCATTCTGCTAATGTCCTTTTTCTTTCTTTTTTTCGGTTGAACAAGATTAAAACCAGAGGGCAGAGTGACATACGCTTGCCTTTTCTATGCTTCTTCCCCCTCCTTGTTCTTTCTCGACTCGGCTAGGGTGTGCTCCTTCAGGTGTTCTGCCAATATTCCACTTGAAATAACTAAACACGCTTCGACATTATGATTGGGTAACTTCAGTAAATGGCCCTTCACCTCAGTATATGATTCCGTCACGATTTTATTGTAATAATTGCAAGACCATCTCCTATTCCCTCCTTGTTTGGGTATATGGAGAATTTTTACATGATTTCAAAGTAATTTTGGATCGGGGAGTATATTGGTTCACATTAGGTCGTCGATTTATTGCTAAGGGCAATTGAGACGCCATTGTTATGAAATTTTAAGTTTGATTGTAGTAATAAGAGGGTTGGTGATTGAAGGATGTCAATTATTAGGTGAGACATTTCTGGGTTTTTATAGGACAAAATATCAATTTAGGGAGATTTATTTTGGTAAAAACGGAGAGTTTCTTCCTTCTGTAGTTAGGTTTAGTTGAGTAGAAATTAATTTTGGGATGACTAAAGTAAAGATGAAGATGGAAGAGTCATCCGGGACTTTGTAAAAAAATAATATAATATACTCATATCTCCTAATGCTTGGTTCTTGTGTACGTACACTAATGTTTAGTTTTATTTGTGTAACTAGTATTGGTGCCCGGTAGGGATGACAATGGGTAGGATCTGGATAGAGTCTTATAGGATCCATATCCACATCCATATTATATATGTTGGATTCAGATCCGACTCATATCCGCAGGATCCAAATTTATCAGATCCATATACATATCCATTAGATCAGGGTAGGATCTGGATCCCAAATGGATCCGATCTTTTTCAATTTTTTTATTTTATTTTTCATTTTTTTAAATGTAATTTTACTATCAAAATTTCATAAAACACATTAAAATGTTTACTAAGGATTATAGATAAAAAATATGTCAACAATAAGTGTGATAAAGTGAAAAATAACCGCGTAAGTTATTATTAGCATAATAAAAAAGTTATTTGTTGTTCTCGAACATTTAAATTATGTTGTAAATTCGTTATGACCTATGAAATATGTAAAGTGACATGATAATTGAGTAAAAGATAAGAAAACATGACTTTTTAAACTAAGTTTTTCTTATATATTTAAAAATAAAATAAAAAAAATAAAAAATGTGGATCCATAGTAGGATCTGGATCTTAACAACAAGATCCAGTTCCAGATCCGTGTAAAATTTCCTAGATTCATATCCGGCCCATATCCATTGGATCCATAACATGAGATTCATATCCGCTCCATCAGGATCCGATCCGTGAAATCTGGACAGGGTCCTGGATCCGTTGTCATCCTTAGTGCCCGGCTACGCTCGAGCTACCTCTATTTTCCATTAAAATGTATATGCAATTAAATAAAATTACTTTAAAGTTGCGTAACTCATAAATTGATCTTTAATATAATTTTACATGTCATATCTTAAAATTAAGATGAAATAAATTATGAGACAAATTCACTACTCCCGCTATTAATATTTTACTTAAATCACTTAGTTTTATAATTTCCAAAATATACCCTACTTATATTATTTGTATTTGTTAAATAATTGTATAATTATATGATGATACTAATCAGTATCATAAGTGGAGCATGTTTATTTTAAGGAAAATCACCATATTCTGATATTTTCTAAATTTATACTTCAACTAAAACTATATTATATTTAAATTGAAGTTCCTTGTTCGGGTCCACCACACAATGCTATTGATTAAAAACTATATAGTATAATTAATTTGTATAGTACTAGTATTGGTGTCCGACTCCGCCCAAGCTACTTCTACCTATCACTAAAATTTATTTTCTATTAAATAAAATTACTTTAAAGTTGCATAACTTATAAATTTATCATTAATATATTTTTTTATGATATATCTTAAAATTACGATGAAATAAGTTATGAAACAAATTTACTACTCGCGCTATTAATATGTTACTGTTATTAATGTAATAGTAGTAATAATTTCACAACTCTCCTTGTATTCATTGTTACTTTCACTACTCTCGCCGTAACTATTGTTACTTTCAGTACTACCGCATTAATATTCATAATTTCACTACTCCCGTTGTTACTTCTATTACTTTCACCACTCTCATTGCTAATATTGTTACTTTGACTACTTAAATGAGTGATTACAATCATATTATATATCCAATGTTACAAATATTCTTCTTTTTACTGACAGAATTACTTATACTACTTAGGCATGTAATTTTAAGAGGCTTATATATCTATATAAATATACTACATATATGTATTAAATCAAATCGAAAGAATTATGGAATATTATATATTTTGGAATCTAACTTGATTTATTTTATTTTTAATAGTTTCCAAAATATAACCTACTTATATTATATTTGTGTATGTATGTTAAATAATTAACATCTAATAAACTTTATAATTTAATAAAATTGCATTGATTTTTAATTTAATATATGATCCTATCATGATATAATACCATAAGTAGGCTGTAGACATGTTTATTTTAAGGAAAATCACTTTTAGTGTTCTCTAAATTTATACTTTAACAAAAACTATATAATATATACATTGATGTCCCTTGGTCGGGTCCATCACACATTGCTGTCGATTTAAAACTATATAGTATAATTAATTAATTTGTATAAATTTCTTTAATTATATTGAAGTAACTTTATTTTTGGAATTAATAGATAGTATGCTTTATATATTACCTTGAGGTTGTGGGTTCAAATCTTTGGATGATCAATTTTTGGACTATATATGTAGCGAGTCCATGCGTTAAAAGGCATTTACCTAAAAAATTTAGGTTGTTGGTAATAAGATTTGAACTTGCTACCTTTGGAATGGGTCAGACACATACCAACAAATCCAAGACAGATATGTGCTTCTAACTATTGCTAATACCTACTTATTTCTAAATTTTCATGGTGCACCTGCCCCCACCTCCCAGATCCGCCCTTGCCCACAATGGTCCCTTCTCCTCGCCTTGTTCTTTGTGCCAAAATCAAAGCTAAATAAATGACGGGGACGGACGAATTACCTACTAAAAAGAAATGAAAATAAAAGATAGCAGTACATCTAAAGGTAGTTAGTCTTTATGTTGGTCTTATTATTAGATGCAGTTCAATAATAGGGTATTCCATCCTAATTTGCTAACTAATTAACAATTATGCCCTCTCCGTTTTCCTCCATCCCCAATTCACATAATGGGTACTTCATACATCATTTTAGCTAATAAAAGACTATTGATTGCATACAACCAAATGCTAATATTTTTGGAACAAATCTACCAAACCAACAATTATAACTACATTAAACATAACACATTTTAGTGAAAGCAACTATTAGAAGCAAGAACTATTGTTAAATTAAAGCTAAATAGAAAGATGAGATCAACAAAAATTACATAACATTAGCAATTTATATATTCCCGTCATCTCAGTTTTATTGTTTTCCTCCCGTCAAAGTTGCAGTGACAAAATTTCGGTAACAATAACATCAATAAATCGTCAAAGAAAGAAAAAATACTCCAAAGATGTTGCAATATTTGAAGGGTCGACTATACTCCAATACTCAATATTAAATCATTATTTTCATGCGATTTCAATAGATAACACTTACAAATTAAATAAAAAAGGAGCAACCATTTATAAGAGAAATATACCATTCATAATAGAAAGTAAAGTAATGTATAAAATTAAAGGATTACCTCGCACCTTTTCAAATCCGTTAAGAAATCCAAAATTGAAACCGAATATGAAAACTGCATACTAATTACATTAGTTTGTCGGTGTATTTGAACTCGTCCCCCGTGGTACTGGTTACCACAGTGAAAATAATTAAAATTGTTGTGAAGACAAAGATTAGAGCAAGTTTTTTGAACGATATTTTTAAAATAATGCTCGAAAAAAAAGTATTTATCATTTTGGGTTGGTTTTAAAAGTATTTGTCAAAATGGTGTCCACGTAGGCTCGGATTTTTAAAACCTGAAACACGGTACAAACACGCCATTACCAATGGGGCTTAACTCTGATGTTGTATTTGATAAGTAATTGAAATTACTTGCCTATTGGGCTTACAGACTCGTCTGTTGGGGCTGGAGTTGTAGTTACTGCCTTTGTTGCTAGAGCCTCAAAATTGATTCAGCTCAAGGACGAGGCAGACGAGATAAGGCCCATGACAGTAAAGATCTCGATAAAAAGGAGTGATTGTTGTTTCAAATGCCTACAACATTTACGATTGGTGGAAGAGAGCCCATAAAGAATCTGACTACAAGGCTAATGTTGCCTTAACTCTTGCTGCAATGAAAAAAACAAATTGCTAAGAATGGGGAGAGGTTGGAGTCCCTCAACAAAGATGCGCTGTCACTCAAAGACGAGCTCGGGAAACTGAAGACAAAGGTACTTTTCATTATATAACTAACTTAAAAATTGGTCTCTAATCATCAACTAACCTTAGTCTCTAATTAACGCCCAATTAGCGACCATCTTTACCAGCTAAATACTGAAAAATTGTCCTTTCTGGATGTTTTAAAATTCAGTCGCAAAGTAACTACTACGTACTTCATATCTTATTATGTGGTTGTCTATTTGTCAATCCACACTGCTTTGTTCTACATTTCTACCTGATGTTCATAAAATGGATTAATCGAATGATTATTGAATATTTTTTTGTACTTGTATTTGTTAATTGTTATTAGTATTTATGTGACAAGGGATGACTTTGGGTTTTGTTCATTACATGAATAGTATTTAACTTACTTAAGAAAGATCAACACGCTGTCAAACTTTACCTGGAATCGTAATCCCGATTCGAGCGGATCCGTAATTCATAAGAAAAATGACCCGCTAACTTGTTAATTACAGTCTAAAATTTGACCCGACTTGTTGGACTCGACGAGTTTGGATTATTGGCAATGATATATACCACGTAACCGATCACTTAGACAAGAGGACTTTAATTTTGTAGCCATTGTCAAACAAGTTTTTTTTATTTAAAAAAATGTAGCAAGCTGAGGCTGAGAATTGGAGGAGGAGTTTCTGGGGAAGGGGAGATTCTGGAGATGAAAAGTGACTTATGCACTGAGGTGAAGGGAAGTAATCAGATGGAGGTGTTGAGTAGTTTTTTTTTATTGTTTGCTTAGGTTGAAACTCCGTTGATTGTTTGTGTAGTGCATGCATTTTGTAGCAACTCTATGTATTAGGGTATTATGAAGAATTATAAGATGATTATGCTGAGGAATTTGAGACTTATACACAAGGCCTCCGAAAGTGTAGATTAAACTAAAGTAACTATTAGAAGCATGAACTATTAGTTTTATTGTTTTCCTCCCTTCAAAGATGCAGTGACCAAATTTCGGTAACAATAACATCAGTAAATTGTCAAAGAAAGAAAACATACTCTAAAGATGTTGCAATATTTGAAGGGTCGACTATACTCTAATACTCAACATTAAATCGTTATTTTCATGCTATTTCAATAGATAACACTTACAAATTTTTTAAAAAAAAGGAACAACCATTCATAAGAGAAATAAACGTTCATAATAGAAAGTAAAGTAATGTATAAAATTTAAGGATTACCTTGCACCTTTTCAAATCAGTCAAGACATCCAAAATTGAAACGAAATATGAAATCTGGATACTAATTACATTAGTTTGTCGGTGTATTTGAACTCGTCCCCCGTGGTACTGGTTACCACAGTGAAAATAATTAAAATTGTTGTGATGACAAAGATTAGAGCAAGTTTTTTGAACGATATTTTTAAAATAATGCTCGAAAAAAAAGTATTTATCATTTTGGGTT
>JAOWBH010039452.1:0-15535 GCA_028566215.1 Silene coronaria
ATACTGCATCGTATATTCACCCTAATTAATCACTTCATTTTCCAAAACCGTGTGAGAAATTCTGTTTTTTTAAAAAGTAGAGTCGTTATTGGGTCATTTAATCTACCGTATATTCGAATTATTTGTTAGGATATATTTCTAAAATAATTAATAAAAAATATGATAAAAAAAAGGAATCATATGATTATGTCATTTAAATCATAAATGTCCAAAATTTAAATAATTCATTTAACTTTAATGATCATGATGACAACTATTAGAAAATGATTTAACATTGTGATACTAATTGACTTCTTTTGTTTTATATACAAGTAATTTGATTATGAACATTTCAAAGAAGACGCGTAATCGACATAGATGTTTTAATAAATCGTTTTTTTTAACACGTGCCCTAAAGACACATGATAAGAAGCCATATACGGGTAATACGACAATACTTTAAATAATTATCGATAGTTAATTAATTAATTAATTAATTGGAAAACCAAATTTGATGACTAAAAGATTGGCAAGTTAGATTTTGTTTATTTTCCATTAAAAATAAAATAAGTTAAAGGTGGAATTTCGCTTTCTTTAGGTGAGTTTACCATTTCCTCATGTTTGTCCAATTCAATGGGTATTATGGTGGGTCAATTACGGGTGTGGACGTGTACCGAGACGACAAAGTCTCGCGTTTTATCTCATTTTCATACGTTTATTCAAAATTAATTAAACCGTGTATTTGTATAATAATTAGTCTTATGAATACCGTATACAATACCTATTCGTTACTCTAATTTACGAAAATTATTGAAACCGTCAGCTAACATGTGATTTTACAAATATATACTTGTATGAAACCGTCTTACAAAATGTGATTATGATTTATTATGAGTATTATTATAGTAGTAGGTAGATTTAATTTTCATCTAATTATTTTGATAATATGTGGGCCGGGACATAATAATAATAATAATTATTATAATAAGATGACAAAATAATATATATGGACGTAAATCATGCAACGTAGAAATAATTAAATTTGAGTATATTAAATAATTATTGGACTTTTAATTAATTTGCAGCAAATGCTGACGAATGTTTGATGACAAGAATGCAAGAAATGTCATTGGATTATCATTTTAGAGTTGAGCAAGAAGTTGGATCTGCTACTTATGCTTTTTTCGGATTTAATGGTACGATATTCAGTCATTTATTTACCTTTTTTTATTTTTACTGAGACGTACTTAATCAACTAAACATATACTAAGATGAAGAGAATATGAATTTATGTAAAAGTGTAGTAATAATAATATTCTTTATATTTATCGATTTTAAACAGGAACTGCTGGTGTATGGAGGATATCGGCGATCCATGAGGCCGGAGGTTGGAACCATAGAACGACAGTCGAGGACATGGACTTGGCCGTACGAGCCAGTCTCAAGGGTTGGAAATTTGTTTACCTTGGTGATCTAACGGTACGCCTTCATTTACGCGTTATTAAGAGCGTTCAACTGTAGTCAATAAATCTTAAAAGAATTCTCTTTTAAGTTTATGTTATCGTATTGTCCTAATTAATTTAAATTATCGTGTTATGTAACAGGTTAGAAACGAACTTCCAAGTACATTTAAAGCATACCGATACCAACAACACAGATGGTCATGTGGTCCCGCTAATCTTTTCAAGAAGATGTTCAAAGAAATCATCAGAAATCAGGTAATTAATTTATTAATCTCATAATAAAATTGTTTAATTTAATCCACAAATTTAATTTAATTTCTAATATATTGGCAATTTTAATTATGTAACACAGAAAGTTGGCCTATGGAAAAAGATTCATGTATTATACAGCTTCTTTTTCGTAAGGAAAATCGTCGCTCATCTCGTCACCTTCATCTTCTACTGTGTCGTCCTACCGGCGACTGTTTTGGTCCCTGAAGTCGTCGTACCAAAATGGGCTTCCGTTTATATTCCGACTACAATTACTATTCTTAACGCCGTTGGCACCCCAAGGTTTGTACACAACCCATCAACATATCATATATTTATACTATTTAAACTCTCTACGTCTCAGTCAATTATGCCAAAGACTAATTTGGTTTGACTGTCGATATTTTTCAGGTCTCTGCATCTCGTAGTATTTTGGATTCTGTTCGAGAATGTGATGTCGTTGCATCGGACTAAAGCATTATTCATCGGTTTACTAGAAGCGGGACGAGTTAACGAATGGGTGGTGACGGAGAAATTAGGAGATGCAAATAAAAATAAATTAGCAGGAGCTGCTCTTAATAAATCTTCCAAATCGAAACCTCGTTTGAGCAAGTTTGGACAAAGGTAATTCTTTCATTTCACTAAATATATATTTGTCTTCTTATTAATAATGGTCGGTACATGTAATTACTGACCGAATTCAAATACTATATCCACCAATTCAAGTTCAGTCAGTAATGTACTTTATCAACCGATTTTTCTATTAATCTGTGAATTTTAACCGTCAAATTAAGTAATTCTCTAATAACGGTCGGTAAATGTAATTACTGACCTTATTCAGATACTATTTCAACCAATTTCAGTCAGTAATAAAATACTTTACCGACCGATTTTTCTATTAATCAAGTGAATCTTAATCGTCAAATTAATAAGTAATTTTAATAATGGTAGGTAAATGTAATTATTGACCGAATTCAGCTACTATTTCACACAATTATTTCAGTCAGTAATATACTTTACCAACCGATTTTTTTATTAATCAGCAAATTTTAATCGTTAAATTAAGTAATTCTCGTAATGACGGATTTGTTTAATTTTGTGTAGGTTCAATATGTTGGAGCTAATAGTATGTGGATTTCTATTATTTTGTGGATGCTACGATTTTATGCATGGCAAGACACGTTACTTCTTATACCTATTCCTACAATCATTTGCATTCTTTCTTGCTGGAATTGGATATGTTGGCACATTCATCCCAAGTTCTTAAGGACAAATCAAATTCACAAAATAATTACATCTTTGAAGATTTATTTACTCCATGGAAAAATGTGTTACACATTCTTTTTTCTTTTTATATCTTTGATATATATTTTTTTTCCTATTTTAGAGCAACATATACCAAAGTGTAGTTGTTTTTGGTTATTAGATTTATTTTATCGATCTAAAGGTTTTACAATAATTGTATACATTATTGGTTATTATTATCTGAATGTAAACGGTTATGGCAGTCAAGTAAAGTCTTGTTCAGTCTATCGTCTTGTATATTCACAAAAGGCAAATGTATTTGAGAATGAAAGATCTTACTTATTTCTCGATCACATGCAACATACATTGTTCGGTTCTAGTGCAAGAAGTTTTTGTTACGAGTTCCATTTATTTGATTAACAAACACTCAATAGGAAAAAAAAAATCAAAATAATTGTCCTATAGTAATATTTATCAATCGATCATAACTCTAAAACTAATACTTCATATATATTGAAATTTATGTATTCGCATATATTAAAATGATGTATTTTAGAACTTCACATCATATACACAGAAATTGCATTGGCAATAACACAAATAAGTGTAAATTAAATCATTATTATTTTTATACCGCTCATGCAAGGATTGTAAATACTCAAAAGTGAATATGGGAAAATAACAAAAACAAGTAGTCTCTGAGTTTATAACAACCTTTTGTTAAGGTAAAACATTTGATTATGTTATGCAGAAGCGTGAATATTCTCGTGTTGGGCCTCTGTTGTATCTGTGTCCGCCATTTATAATAGTACGAAGCCCCCACGGATTTACTCTTGGGCTCCTTCCAAAAAAGTCTCGTACTATTATATTTATTGTAACGGACAGATACGAGAAAACAAATAAAGAACAATAAGAACAAAACACACAGATTTACGTGGTTCACTAACGTTGTGTTAGCTACGTCCACCAGGCAGAAGGGAGAGAGTTTTATTATATGTGAGGAAACGGAATACAGAATACAGAACGGTGATATGCATAACTGCTAGGTTGAGGGTTAGAGAGTTTATATAGTACTCTCTAGTACCCTAATACAGATGACCTAATTAAGGCCCAGAACAGAACCCAGCCCAATAACAGATGACAGATACCAGGCAGCGGGACCCCTGACTAGTCGTTCGAAGCGGCAACGACTAGTAAATCAGATTCAAGGCATTAATCCAACATTTATTTTATTTTATTTTGTTTTCGAGAATTACCTTATTATATTACTCGTTGGTGACATAAATTTTTAGGCCCACAACTGTAAAAACGGGTGTAAATACTGGTATTCGGTCACCTAGTACCTCGTACGTCCTAGCATGTCACCTATATACCTTTTTATTAAAATATTTTTCACCAAGAATAAAAATGGTAAAAAATGATTAAGACAAAGGTAATAATTACTGTAATTATGTTTAGCAATTGCTAGAATGTAATCTCTGTTTTACACGATTTTGAGAATGAATTCATCTTTTGAAATGGATTAAAACTTGGAGATATAGGTCAGGTAGCTGTTGATGTTAACTGAATTACTGTGCTTGTGAAAAATACTACGGAGTAGTTGATTATTATGTCGAGAATCGTGGAAAGTTTTACTCCCCCGCTTTAATCATTTGTTTATTTTTAATTACTTGTGAGAAGAAATTTAATTTAAGGTGAACAATGATTGAGACGGAGTGAGTATTGTCAGATGAACCATCTCAACCATGAGTTCCACTGAACATAGAATAGCCTCAGCCTGCAGGAAATTTGAATGAATATGACTTCCTCACCTGTCAGCAAGTAGATGTCATCGACGATTAATTGTATTTAATTCATCTCGGTCATTTGTTTAACTTTGATTAGAACAACCCTCACAAAAAATAAAACAAGTAAACAAATGATTAGGACGGAAGGAGTATTAACTATTAACCAAGCTGAGGGAATCACATTCGAGACTGATGTGATTCTTACCTGTTATTTTTACTGCAGGATGATTAGAAGAAAATTTATTGTACTTTTTTTAAAATGTGTCAGGGATTTTGAAATACGTATACAATTCAATGTAACGAAGGAAGTAATATTTAGGTGCACGTTCCACCCTACTGCAGATGATCTGAAGAAAGTCGAGCGCTTGAGTTCTCTTGATGGAGCCAAAGAGAGACTTCAATTGCTTCCTGCTAATCATTTGCAGGAGGGCTCTTTTCATCAGGCTGTGGAGGGATAATGCGACTGCGTTTTCCACGCAGCATCTCTGTTCTTTCATTATGTTAAAAATCCACAGGTTAACCTACATTCATTTCCTGTTTCTGTCGGAAAATTTTCCTGTCATGATGTTAAGATCCATAGGTCAGCATCTTCTGTCCACAGTTCAGTCATATTCACTTAGGATTCTGCTAGCTGTATACGTAATATGTTTGTGTAGAGGACTAGAGGTAGGTATATGATTGTAGTTCATGATAATTTGCTCGACTTGTTTTCTAGTGAAAACGGTTTAAACTGATTTGCCTCAGTACCAAAACACCTCGCTTTTATCAGGCAGACTTTCTTGATCCTGCTGTGAAGGGAACACTTAAATGTCCTCAATTCTTGTGCAAAAGTTCCGTCAATTAAGAGAATCATTCTAACATCTCCAATGGCAGCGGTTGTATTCAATGGCAAACCTCGAACCCCTGAAGTTGTCGCTGATGAAAGCTGGTTTTCTGATGCAGATCTGTGTAGGGAATCACAGGTATGTGGTGTGCTTGTACTAGTTATCAGTCTTTCATCGATGAGGATTCGTTGAATGCAGAAGCATTTTGGTGCCCAATTGAAGTTACTACTGCTTAACTTGTTAAAGCGCCTCCTCATTTACCTGATCTCTTTACAGTGCTGTGTGCCTGCCTATAGATGTGGTATGTCCTTTCTAATACTTTGGCCGAGGATGCCGCCTGGAAATTTGTTAAACAGAAGGATAATGAGATAGTGACGATAAACCCAGCAGTGGTCATCGGACCATTGTCACAGCCAACTCTCAACGCAAGTGCAGAAGTGCTGCTCTTGCAGGCGAATTGTTTGGTCAGTATCAAGTTCACTGCAATTTCAAATTTTCAGTCTTTCGCCTTAAACTTGGGATATATGCTTGACTGACTTTTCTTTCAATCTACACAGGGGCAGAATCATATCCAAATGCAAGCTTTTGTTGGGTGCATGTAAAGGATGTGGCCATGGCTCACATTCTTGCGTTTGAGGTTCCATCAGCCAATGAGAGGTACTGTTTAGTCGAATCTGTGTCGTGCTTGTCATACCTTGTGAAGATGCTAAAAGAGCTGTACCCTAATTCTGCACTTCCTGACAGGTAAGTTGTTTCTGCGGAATATCTCCTTGGTTGTATTCCACTGATTTTTCCCATTTCGGGTTAGATGAGATTCCTTAGAATATGTCCTTCGTTGATACAATTCTCTACGCAAATAACCCGACTAAGATCCAAATTGACCCAACTCGTATCAGACCCAAGTAACCTCTTCGTAATAATTTATTGACTGCAGGTGTGGGGATGACAAGCCATTGGTGCCACACTGCCACCATATCAGGTCTCTAAAGAAAAAATAACGAGTCTGGCCATCGACTACATTCTGCTGAATGTATGCATCAAGGAGACTGTTGAAAGCCTAGAGGAGAAAGGTTTTATGAGCCCCCGAGTCTTGACATCAAATGAGCAGCTGTTTTTTTTTCTTACAGTTGTAAAAATGAAAAAACGAGCTCATTGGGAATCGAACCCGGTCACTCCTGAAATGAGTAGTTTTTTTTTTTTTTTTTTTTTTTTTTTTTTTTTTTTACTGTTTATCTATGTATTGTTATTTAAGGGCTTTTGCTCGCACTCGCAATCGACTTGTATGTGTGGGTTGATATGCGTCTGGATTTTATTGCTTATGTTTTCACTTCCGATCCCATGTCAGACTTTGATTAATTAATACGGAGTATTCCATTATTACCTCAAAATAATCGATGCGTGTTAAGCGTCTTATGACTCAATCATTTGCAATTTCTTGTTTTTCAATTTCAATTGTGGGTCAGACTCGAAGGAATACAACGGTAAATCTTAAGACGGAGTTGCCCGTATTAAGATGAGATATGGTCCCATTTGAATACATTTTTTGTTATATCATAGGCATCACTTTTCTCATCTAGCAACCTTAACCCGTTTTAAGATTAAAACGAAATTAACGTCTTAAACAAAAATTTGGGTTATATAGTACTAACGTACTTCATCACGTCATAGTTGCCATAAGTGGCTATGACTATGAGTCTTACCCCATGTTCATTTGAGCTATTCCATTCCATTATTAAACTTCTATTGGATATGTAACCGAGTCGAACTGATACAAGTTCGGCTTGCATATTAGGAATTGGACTTGGGTCGTAGCCTGAATTCTTGAAATTAAAGCTCGATCTTAGCTTGTATAAACTTTTTTGACCTTGAGCATGACGTCGAGTTTTTCTGAGCATGATTCACGATGTACTAAATACCAAGATTAATTCGAGCTCCTTGATATGTACTTCACTTTCACAAAAAGGGAACTTCTTTAAGGGTAATAGTATGTGTTGCTTAAAAATGTATTAACTAAAGAATTTTCATAACTCCTTTCATTTTCCACTTTTATTTTAATCGATTGTGTAAGACTGTGACCCATGATAAGTTAAGAGGATCTTAAACAAAAATTGGTGGGAGGCAAACGGAGATCTAACAAAATTAATCCAACTCGAATTGACGAGAACCAACATAATCAACTCGAATGCTTATTACTACACACTTTATCATTAATTATAGAGAATAATAATAATCTCGAAGATGAACCGTCGACCCAATCTAACTGACCCAAACTAAGCTAATCCAAATACCAAACCTCTCCTAGTTCATCATGACTCCATTGTGACAGACATATCCGTTACAAAGTGGGACGGGTCAAGTACTACTCATGTGTGACATGATAAGACAAAACAGATTGATACTTCGTCTCTAGTCAATTTACTTTTGTCTTATACTTAACCAGTCGCAAGTTTGCGACATATATACCCGTCACAAATAAAAATTTGTACTCCAAATTAGTTTTATTAGTCTTACAACGAGACTTCTCTTCTTCCTTTCACCAATAATTCCACTTCCACTTCACCAATAATTCCACACTTCTCGTACCCTACCTATAAATAGACACACCACACAATTCACAATAAATCAAACCAAAAAACATTCCATTATTTTATCACTGAAAATACTCAGTTAAAAATGAGTGGGTCAGGTAAAGTAGTGTGCGTCACAGGCGGGTCGGGTTACATTGCTTCATGGATCGTGAAGCTTCTTCTTCAACGTGGTTATACTGTTAAGGCCACCGTCCGTGACCCTAGTAACTTCTCTCCCCTCCTTATTTTTATTATTCGTTTGTGATTGTAATTGTTTTGGTCTCGTAATTATAAATCCTGATTCCGCTACTGCTAGTTTGTTATATAGTGCCTCGTAATGTGTCGGTACTCGATTTTATATGCTTGGATTTGAGTTGTTGTGGTCGTTAATTATGTTTGCCTATTCCCGTTGTCCCAATTATTTGTTGTTTACCTTTCAAAGAACGCTCACAAAGAATATGAAAGGTAAATAAATGATTGAGACGGAGGGATTATTTTAAGAAAAGGTAAACTAATGATTGTGACGGAGAGAATCCTGAATATTGAAATCAGGAAATTTGTCTTTGTTTTACGCAATTTTGGGTAAATTGAATACTGAAGTTTTGGGCTTTTTGATTGATTAGCCTGCTGGACTGGATTGAATTTGGAGAAATAGGTCAGGTAGCTGTTGATGTTCACTGTGCTTGGATTAGTGATGATAGTTGTTTGTATGTCGATAACCAAGGAAAGTTTTATTCCTTTCGTCTCAATCATTTGTTTACGTTTTTATTCCCTGGGAGGAGTATTTTAATCAAAGTTAAACTAATGATTTGGACGGAGGAGCATATCATACTGAGATCCGCTAAAGCTAAAATAGCTTGTGGGAAATTTGAGTGAATGTGACTTCCTCACCTGTCGGTCTAGCTACTAGATGAGCTACCGCAGGTTTAAGTTAACGTTCTCAGCGATTAAATGTATTAACCCAGGTGAGGGCGTGAGGCGTCACAGTTTAGCCTGATGCAATTCTTACCCATCCTCCTTGTTACTTCAACTCAACATCTTTAAGCCATAACTTTCGCTAATATCCCTCTTCCAGACAGCTCTTAATCTGCTACTATCTATAAAAACCACTGCTCCGGTGTAGTCCGAATCCTGCCTCTCTGGTTTTCGTATACTGTAGCATTAATTAGTATGGAGTTTTAACAAGCCATTCTCAGGACGACACAAGCTGTTGGCCACAGAATAGTGAACAATTAGTGTTAGTTCCTGGTTGATAGCACAGGGAGAAAAGACTGTGAATCTGCCTAAATGAGTGTCAAAAAAGTACACAGATTATCCCACTTGGTTTGTTCTTTGTTGTTTAACCAACACTGAGTCTCTTCATGAAGCTCGTATTTGGTTTTCCTTAACGAGACTCGCAAAAGAACTGCCCATCCAAACCCAATTCACCTGAGATACTGTTAAAGTGTAATATGTGCTAGCCATTTAAAATGAGCTAAGTTAGGGGAAATGCAAGATTCCAAATTTCTATAGCTCATGCCTCTCGCCTCTACCAATCTTCCGGGATTTATCCCCTCATAATGGGGAAATCGTACAATTGTACTTGGAAAGGAACAAGTAAAGGGGTATGTCAAGAAGCACCAAGTGTTGTTAACTCAACGAATAAGAAACCCTTGATGGAAAGCAAGTCTTGATGTTGGTAGTTAGCTATTCTTGCTTACCATTGGCTTTGGTATCAAATGATGAGTTAATCATATTTGCTACAAAAAGTGTAATTCAAATTTCAAGTTGGTTAAAGAGTCCAGGGTGACTTTTGAAATTCAAGAAACTTAGTTTCATTCTCATACAAGAGTTTGTATTTCTTCTTTTAACTTTTGAATTCCTCTCTATTAATCTGGAAAATGAATATGAGATAATGAATATCGTGGCTAATTTAAGATTGTATGGCATATATGGGGGCTTATGATATGAGATGCAGGAACTGCGAGCAGAAGTTTATGCAAACCATTGGTTGTTCGTGGATGTGAGTATTAATTACTAATGTCGTTAGATGCGTACATTAAGGACTGATTAGTTCTTGAGAGAAATGCATGCACTGATACATTGTTTGACTGCTTTGACTTAATCTTAATATTCAACCCTGATCTTTTTTTTCTGCTTGTCATGGCTGTCTCATGTTTTTCCTTTAATTTTATGGGTGCATGTTAACACTTCATTAGAATGCTTAAGAATTTAAAATAGCCAATATGGATAAGGACTTAGGGAGTCATCAAAGTAGATTGTCCTTGTGACTTGTTGAGAGCCGAGCTTTAGTTAAGCCACTACGGAGTAATATTTAGGAGGTGTTACAGTTTTAATTCTTTTAAATTATGGTATGTATTGAGAATAAGACATAAGTTATTATTTGTAGTTCGTTCATTGTAGCAATTAAAAAGTTATCACAAATTTGTTAGGGTCGAGCTTCTGATAGTATAGTGGTTAGCAGAGGCAAATATATATAGAAATTCCACCATTTCCTTGCGACCTTTCTCATTTTCATGCCATATTGACTACTCCTTATAAGATACATATAGTATTACGGAGTACTATTTAGCTGGTTCATTGCTATGTTAAACATGCATCGCCAATCAGTTCAAGTCTTGGGCTTTTTTTAGTGTTATTGGTATGGAGGAGAAAGTAGAAATAAAATCCTTTTCTTCCCTTGAGTTTTCAGCTCATTTACTAGTCATATTACTATTTGTGCTATACACATAAAAGAGTGTTATATGTATTATTTACTTGGCCATTTTATTAAGAGTTTATCTTATTACTTTCTCTACTACCTACTGCAGATGATCCAAAGAAAGTAGAGCATTTGAGTTCTCTTGATGGAGCTAAAGAGAGACTTCAGTTGTTTCCTGGTAATCTTTTGGAGGAGGGTTCTTTTGACCAGGCGGTGGAGGGATGCGAAGGCGTTTTCCATACAGCATCTCCCTTCTATCATGCTGTTACCGATCCACAGGTTAACCTACATTTTATTTCTTCTTTTGCTGGAAGGCGGGGAGGGGACGGGGTTACTATATTGATAGAATGATATTACTCCTATTTTTAGACCTTTTCTTGTTTTTCTATGGTGAGCCTTTTCTTCTTGTTTTCTCTATGATGAATTTGTCTTTAACATCTTTTGTCTACCAAAGCTGGTAAAGAGTACAAATGAACAACAGTCATATTCACTTCTAAGATAAATGTGTAGGTTGTTTGGCACTAATATAATGTATAGTACCATGATACAAATCATACAATTTTCAATAGATTCTCAACAGCATGTACTTCATTTCTGTAATTTGGAAAACACATTTTTTTTAGCTGTGGACCGGTTTAATGCTCAAAGTTTTGTCTTTGCGCTTTTGCGCTTTTGCCCCTTTGACCGAGCCTAATGTGTACGTATCATATGTAGCATTGGGATAATGTTAGCGATATATGTAATGTGTTTGTGTAGAGATATATGATGTCAAGCTCATGAGAATGAGCTATAATCTAGGTAGGAAAATGTTAAACTGATTTGCCCCATTACTTCCCCCTTGTATCAGGCAGAACTAATTGATCCTGCTGTGAAGGGAACACTTAATGTCCTCAATTCTTGTGCGAAAGTTCCAACGATTAAGAGAGTTGTCTTAACATCTTCAATGGCAGCTGTTGCATACAATGGCAAACCTCGAACCCCTGAAGTGGTTGTTGATGAAACTTGGTTTTCTGATCCCAATCTGTGTAGGGAATCACAGGTATGTAATGTGCTTGTACTAAATATCCGTCTTTCATTGATGATGATTTGGAGCATCTAGAAGCATTTTGCTGCTATAATTAGGAGTTGTTTCTGTTTGTTTAGTTTGTGAAAGATTTCCCTCGTTTATATTTGACATCTGAAAAAAGGCACATAAATAGTTTTCTTAATAGGATTAAAATCAGTTATCATCTTGCTTGCTTGCCTTTTATTTATTTATTTATTTATTTGTGTGTTGCGTGAACGAACTATGTAGTTCTATTGGCTTGGTGATTTGTTTTAATTTATGACTACAAAAATGCACGTAGTGTCAGAACTTTAAAATGATGAATCTGTTCCAGTGTTAACAGGTCCTAGTTCCCCTTGATAAATTTGTTTAGTAATACATTAAGAGTTTCGGTAGTACATCTGAAAATAGCATTTTTGCTTTTAATTGACGCTTGTTGCCCCCCACCCCTTATGGAAAGAAGGAAATAGGTTTGCACTTCCTATATTGTGAGGCAACCTTCAATCGGTGAAGTTATCGACAATAATTTCATTTTGGGTCATACAATAAAGTCTGTAATTTCAACACAAGGTTAAGGTTTTGTACAATAAAGTTCTCCTTACAGTGTCAGGGGTCCTAGTGCGCCTACCTGGGATGGCCTTGCTGAGGCCTATGCTAGTAAGCCGATTATCGTTCTCTCGTATAATTATCCTAGCTATCTTGTCATAACCAAATTGTGATCCCCAGTTATTTATAGTAAGCATTGACACGTTCCATTTTCAATGGAGCCAAAGACTTCATAGTTCATACATGATATCCCCTTATCCCCACCCCCCTATATGTGAGATTTGGTGAGGGACTATGAGCATTGACTAAATTTACTGCGCTGTGTGGGTGCCTGTAGATGTGGTATGTCCTTTCTAAAACTTTGGCCGAGGATGCTGCCTGGAAATTTGTTAAAGAGAAGGGTATAGATATGGTGACGATAAACCCAGCAATGGTCATTGGGCCATTGTTACAGCCAACTCTCAACACAAGCGCTGCTGCTGTGGGCAAATTGTTTGGTAAGTATCAATTTAACTGTAATTTCAGTCTTTCGCTTCAGACTTGGGATATAGTGATACACGCATGACCGACTTCTCTGCTTGTTCTTCTTTCAATCTACGCAGGGGCCGAAACATATCAAAATGCAAGCTTTGGTTGGGTACATGTAAAGGATGTGGCCATGGCCCACATTCTGGCGTTTGAGGTTCCTTCAGCCAATGGGAGGTACTGTTTAGTTGAATCTGTGGTCCACTTTTCAGACGTTGTGAAGATTCTAAAAGAGCTGTACCCTAATGCCGCGCTTCCTGATAAGTAAGTTGTTTCTGCGGAATACCCCCTTGGTTGTCTTCCCCTCTTCAATGTCAAATTTCTGGCCGTCTTAGATGAGTAAACATATCAAATTAACCTCGACCCGAACAAACTAAACCTACATGAGGTATATGACCCAAAATCCAAATACTCCTAAACCCGAATTATGATGTCCATGTACTGACTGTGACCCCCTGAATTATTCGATAAAAACACTCCCGAGCTCGAAATAACCCAACTCAGACCAAATTGCCCTACTCGTACCAGACCCAACTAACCTCCTTGTGAGGTTTATACATGACTACTCCAGAGTTGCTTTCCAATAATTTATCGAACCCTCAAAACATTTTGCAGGAGTGCAGATGATAAGGAATTGGTGCCACCATATCAGGTCTCGAAAGAAAAAACAAGAAGTCTAGGCATCGATTACATACCACTGAAGGTATGCTTCAAGGAGACTGTTGAGAGCCTCAAGGAGAAGGGTTTTGTGAGCTTCTGAGTCTCTTCCGTCTTGACATCGGATGAGTAGCTGCTGATTAAATGGACGTCCATGAATAAGTTCTTTTGGTATTTAAGAGACGTACCTAACGATGTTGGTGATATGTACTGGCTTGGATCTGGTTTTGTTCTTAAATTGTGTCAAATCTTACGGTTTATCCATTATTGGTAGATAATGATCGATGCATGCTATCCATCTACGATAAATGGGTAGCAATTCTACTTTATAAAACAGTAATTGATGCATGCCATTAGCGTCTTATGAGTAACTCCGTATGACTTGCCCCATTCACAACTTTGTGTAATTCAGTTTCGACTATGGGTGAGAGTAGCTAACACGAGCTACTCGAATGATTGTAATTCCTGGTTAATCTTGACTCAAACCCAGAAAATGCAATTGGAATTAGTCTGGAACCTGAATTGATTCAATCTTAGACCATCTTAGTAATGAACAAATTAGAAACGAGATGAATTATTTGTAACAAAACCTTAAAATTATTACTGTGTTAAATGACGTGCCTGTAGCGAGTTGATTCGTTCTAGTAGTTACTGAAATACATTCGAAATACTACTAGCTTAGAATACCCTTTGGCTGTCGGGGACCTCCATAGAACATAAGGCGGCCCCAGTAACCGCCTTGATAACCAGCATCCAACGCAGAGTACACCTTGGGACAATTAGAAAACGTCTCTGTTTCGTCAGGTTGGGCAAATTGTAAATCTTCATTCAACACGGTCACGTCCTGGAAAAAGGATGCTAGCCGAGTATCATAGACGGCCTTATATCCACTTCCCATTTCAGGCGGGGAATCAGATACTACTCCATAGTATACTTCTCCCGCCCATTCGACTTGTGTTGCGTACTCGGCCATTGATGAGAATAGGTGTTTTGGCCAGTAACCCACAGAGAACTTGTCCTTCCCGACAGTTACAATTACCCACCAATTCCCGTCTGATCGTTGCTGCATTAGTATAATTATTGCTCAGCACTAGCAGTCCAGATTATGTGAGTGTACCATAACGATAAAGAAAAAATGACTAAAATATGACAGTATGTTCTTGGCCTGATAATGGTCGACGGCTCTACACTGTTGTGCATTAGGAAAATGCTATCTGGTGGTATCTAGTCTCGGTACCACCCTCTCATATGCTGCATTTTAAGACCATCATCTTGCATGAGACTCTACTGGCGCGTATTACATGGGCCTAGTTACAGAGATTTGGTTAATCATGCTCTCTATCACTCTGTGATCTCATCTCCGGTTGATAATCGACATGCAAGTCTAATTGTTTGGTTATATAGTTTGACATACCTTCTCAATAGTCAAGTTCCAGGTCCATTTCTCGCCTCGGATTTGCGAGTAGGTGTTTGGAATGAATCCGAGTGGCATCCTTGTGTTGACCTCCACAAATCTACCGCAATGGGTGTTAATACACCCCCTTCCTCCGACCTAATGAACCAAGTTAATACAAGTTCATACAAACCTGTAAATTTCACGGCTAATAAAACTAGATAATGATAATGAGCATAGATTACCGTAAACTTAGAATAAAAATGCGCTTCATAATCCTTGAAGACTTCTGGATTAACCTATGTAAACAACAACAACAACAACAACAATAAAATGGATTTTTTTTTCCAAAATGGTTTTTTTTTAACAATTAATTAACAAAATGGGTGGAATATCAAAATAATTGTCGAAAATGGGTCCACGTAGGCTTGGAAAACACGAAGCTATAGGTTGGGTCCAAGTCGCCATGGCGGTTGGCGACTTGGGTGCCGGTCGCCAGGGGGGATGGCGACTTGTACAACAACAACAGCCACAACTCCCATCTTCAACCTCCG
>JAOWBH010039563.1:0-15534 GCA_028566215.1 Silene coronaria
CTCTCCCCGTACCTTTAAGAAAATTAGAATGATTCCATTACTTAGTTAACATATCTATTTTTCTTTTATTTAAGCGTCACAATCGGAGCTATTTCACTACATAGATGACAAATATCGATCGACTATAATTATACTCTTAATAATGGTTGTTTTTTTTCATGTGGGGTGAGGTTTGATCTTATTGAAAATATTTGGTATGTACCAAGGTCTTTAAGTCATATGTACTCAATCCGTTAACAAAATTAAAACTATATATAAAATGAATATTGGATACACCGTTAATAGGTCACTCCGTATATATCAATTATTTAAGGTTTTTTTTGATAACTACTCTCAGGCATAAACATCATTTTAATAATTATTACAAAAAAAAAAAAAGCGACTACTTTAATCGTTACACATGTTAGAATTTGCTTCAAAAGTAATTCTCAGGTGCCAGTTTTCCTCCCTTATAAAAATAAATTCAAAAATTACTCCCATAAATGCAATTTTATCAAAAATTGCTTCAAAACTCTAATTCAAGTAACATTTTCTGTCTGTTTATGAGCTTATTCCCATTGTGGCTTAGCCAATTTATACTTTGAAAGGTATAACAATGGAGATTAAGTTCAAAAATAGACGAAATAAATCGCCTAAATTGGAGTTTTGAACCAATTTTTGATAAAATTGAATTTTAAGGGAGTAATTTTTGAATTTTTTTTTTATAAGAGATCATTTTAAAAAACTGAATTTTAAAATGGAGTAATTTTTAATTTACCCTACAATTTATAAAGAATCAAGACAAAAGGTAATCAATTATGTCACTCTTTCGGCAAAAAAAGACTTTCACTATAATATATAAACCATTGTTAGTACTCCATCTGTCTAGTCTCTCACTCATTTTAATTATCTTTATCCAATTATTCTTGATTCAGATAGTCTGAAATAAGAAGGATTAAATGTCGCCAATTTTTAACATAAAATGTAATCATTTAATGAGAAAATGTTATAACTAAAGTGATCACTTTTTACCCTAATGATGGTAACATTTTATCTCAAAATAGTAACATTTTTAGCGTAAAATGTCTACATTTGGCCCGTTTTATTTCAGAAGGGTAATATAAGAGACGGTTGAATAATAGTATAATTAGATTCGTGGTAAAAAATGATATTGTGTTTCTTTTTCTGTTAAGATAACTTTGTATCGTAGTCGTAGTATAATATATAGTACTATTATAATTAGGGATTGCGTTTAAATGTTATTAAACCTAGTTGTCATTCATCGTTAGTAAACTTGATTCTAAAATCATGTCTTCAGACAAAAAATATTGTTGAACATTTCTAACCAAATCATTATGTAACGTTATAGATTGTATATTGATAAATCATACGATGTAAAACGCAAATTTTGAAAAGTTAATTACTGTCTTACACCCCTACTTTGCAATCTAATACCCAAATATCCAAACATCCATAACAATACAAAATTCTAGACTTCAATAACACATTCCAATATTTCCAAACACCGTCCATAATGTCTTATGTACGACATTTCAAGCTAATCTACTAACCAATTTCTTTCATCTAATTAGCCATACCTTTCTTCCGTGAACATTAAGAATTTGATCATAATAAGTTAATTTGTTAATTATAATCTTTATTCTAGTTCTAAGTTTTATCTTTTTATTGTTATATGGCTTGAAAGAGTTTCACGAAAGGTGGAGTGCTCGAAAAAAGTTTCCTCGTAAAACCAACCGATAATGAAAGTTAGGTAGCTCATTCTTCGTATATTTCTAAATTCGTTAGTTCTCTTATTTAAACCATGGCGTAACGTAACATCCCTTTTATAATATGCATCAATTTCGAGTGTTCAAAAAATCAATGTTGAGTATTAATTATACTCCCCAGTCTCCCCATCTCAAGAATATTTATTTGTACATGCTTAAAAGAAAACAAACATAAAGCCAAAGAAATAACTATTTTGTACACTCAATATGTATAGTTTTTCACAGACATGATAAGAGTTATTCCGTACAGAAGAATCATAAGTAAGTTAATATAACTGAAAACATATCCATAGTAAGAGTGTAGTTACCGACTTACCATCAAATCATTGTTTATTATTGTAAAATATACTCCGTTGCATAATTTTATTGTTAATGTTGCAATGAATAATCAATTTCTCATCTTCAAATGATCGACTTCCTTTTATGGTTTCATGTAATATAAAATAAAAGAGGGAAGAAAATTAGATCTCATAGTATAAAAGTGTATTAGCTAATGTGGTAATTCTAATATTTACAACCTCTAAATCATCGGAATATTGAGCAATTGTATTGAAACTTCATAATCCATATATCGAGTGTACCTACATGAATAAGATAAAAAGAGTATTAAAAAACCTCACAAATCAAAGAGAGCTTAAAATTTAGAGGGAAGGGGGATGATTAAAATAATGGATCAAGAAGGTAATTAAGAAATAAGAATGCATGCATGATGAACGTAAATCATGCGAAGAAACATAATACGGATAAAAAATAGTGCGTGGGGGAGGGAGCAACATAAAAACGTTGTTGTGTGCATGGGTTGATCATTATCATATTTATACATTTGTTTTGCTTTAAAATCTGTTTAGACTTCCATGATATGTAGAACTTTTACACCGATTTATCTTATTATAATATTTGTATATAATTAAATTAATTATTTAACAGAGGTTTTGATAATGAGATAAGTACAATTATATTATGATAATAGTATTAAATACCTATATGCTTTGCCTTACAATACAAATTTGATCTACTAACCAACTTCTATTATCTAATTAGTTATACTTTTCTTCCGTAAACATTAAGAATTATATTATAGTAGTATTAAATACCTATATGTTTTCCCATACATTACAAATTTGATCGTAGTACATAAAAAATGTACATACATTATTATATTTTATGATATTTGTATTGATTAATTTTGTTATTGTAGTAGTACTAAACTTCTAAGGTTGCATATACATTATCTTTTAAGGATATTCTATGGCAAATAAACTATTTAATATTGCAGTGGTAGTTCTCAAAAGTTGGAGACTCTATAATCGCTCGAAAAAAGCCTCCTTTAATAATATAGATAGATAGATATTTATATATTGATTGAATGTCAAAATTCAAGCTCTTTCAATCCATGATAAAAGATCACGGACTTTCTTTGTTTTTTTTTTTTCCCCGAATTACATCCCTCTTTGATAAACTGTCACAGATAGACAAATTTGTTGCACTGATTGACATCAAGTTGTGTTTGGACCAATTTTAAGATACGGTCCCAAAAATAGTGGTCTTAATTGTACGTGTTTCTTGATCTCGCTACGCTAGAGAAGTAAAATTACGTTGACATAACTATTTAGCGCGCCGTACAACAACTAGTGAGTAGTAAAAGTTAGGAAGGTCATTAACTTTTCAATACTAATGTCAAATATTCCAGGTAGTCAATTTTGATGTAGTTGGTAAGCTTAACAAAACGCAATGTAAAGGCTACCAAACAACATTTAGTATGTACTCGTTCTCTGCACTCCATAGTATCAACGCTAAACAAATTAAATACTACAATTGGAGGAGCTCGAGCACCTTCGTCGCAACACCTCCATTCTCGGCCTCCTCTATCTTTTACCACCATTACGCACCACCTGCATCTATGATCTATCTCCCTTGCACCAACAACTGATTCACACCAAATTACTCCCTAATATTATTATTCTTATTTTGGTAATTACAATTACAATTATCATAGGAAGGATATAGGATTATTTCGGTAAATACTTTTATGGAAATTCATATTTTGGTAATTAACTACTCCGTGTATGTATAATTTATGATTGGAAAACTACTTTTTATAGAAATCTTCATTCATTATTTTACCATAGAATCCAAAAAACGTACTTTTGGTAAATTCAAATTTCCAAGTTTGTAAATATCTTTGATTATGACGGACTTCTATTACTTGTATGAAACATGTATATATACATGAACGAACTGCCTCTTGTTTTCTACATACTTTCAACTTTCAAACTCGATCTTCCTCTATACATTAAAAACACAGAGAGCAATGGAGACTTGGGTAATTTTCGAACAAGTCGACAAAAACTCAAAGGGAACACAATCACACTCTTTGTTCTCTCCTTTCACACCCAACAAGCAGCAGCCTTATTTCCCCCCAAAAACAATCCCTGAACTCTCTGGAAAGAGGATACTGGCTAGTTATAATGGTTGGTTAATGATTGCTTTTTTAAACGATCCTGCCTCTGTTTACTTATTCAACCCTTTCTCTCGAACCACAATTGATCTCCCCCGTCTTGATTTATTATCCGAAGAAGTAGTTTCTAACCAGCATTGCGTAGAATATGTCATGACATGTGTACCCGATGATGAGTATGGTCGTTGTGTTGTTATGATATCCTGTAAGTGTCTCACCGTGTTTTGTCGTCCTGGATATGATCAGTCCTGGTCTATCCCTCATGCTAATGTTAAATCGGATGTTGAAAGTCATATCTTGGGGATTTGCAGTGGCATCATCTATCGGCTTGTCATTTTAGCTAATGAATTTGCTATTCTATATAAAGTTACTTTTGATGAGCCTCCCAATTCAGAGGACTCAAACTTGGTTGTTACCCTGAAATCTATGGGCCAATTCAGATGGACCGACTTGGGTAGATGCTACCAATCAGCTATTGCAACACCTTATCTTGTCGAGTCGTGTGGGGAGCTATACTGCTTGATGTTATACTACGGACATGGTACTTATAGGAACGACATACGAGACGTACGCATTTTCAAGTTTGTTAAAAAAGATAATAATTCTGAAACTCTGGAGGTTGTTCAAGTTGAAAGCATGGAGAATCAAGCCCTTTTTATTGTTAGCAATAGTTCTAGCTTTGGTTGCTATGTTCCTGCGACTACTTGCGGGCTTCTCCAAGGAAACTGTGTATACATACTTGTATCTTTTGACGAGGGGGTCGTTTTCAAGTATCAGTTACATGATCGTACTTTGACTCCTTGGCCGTTATTCCCAAATCAGAAGGTGCTTTGGCGCCGCCCTTTTTGGGTCACCTCTGCAGGAAACAAAAGGTCAGTCGTGCTGCAATACATAACACGGTTATATTGGTATTGGTATTGGTATTGGTATTGGTATAATAACCATTGATCTTTTTGTTCATATTTTCACATCGCATACTAACCCCATTTTCTTGCTTTTGCTTATGTTAGGAATTTGGATGAAAGTGAAGAAAAAGAGACGATGGATACAGCTATGCCTGCGGACGCAAGCATTATGGGACACGAAACCGAATTTGGAGACCTCCCTAGCGATTTGATTTCTCGGATTGCAATGCGCTTGTTGCTAACTGATTATTCCAGATTTCGTGCTACATGCAAGAAATATCTCAACTTGACACTTCCGGTGCAATCTTGGTCAAGCCAAAGCTCAAAGATTGAATATTTCGAAACAACCAAATCGGAACTGGTGTTACCGTGGCTCGTATCTGTCAGGGGTGATCACAAGATATGTAACGTCATAGACCCTATGCATACGGATCAGATATATTTGATGACTACTCCTTGGGATCAATCTTATGCCACCATGGAAGTTGTGTATTCAAAAAATGGGTGGTTGTTGATGCATGGATTTGCTGGAAATCTGTTTTTCTACAACCCATTTACTAAGGTGATTACTGGCGCGACTCTTCCTGCCAATAATAATGCCGCTCACCTTCGATGTATGGGATCCTCAGCCACCCCTATTTCTGAAACTGGTATTATAGTTGGATTGCATCATTCGGAGGGTCAGCTTCTTGTGAACTCTTATACTTACGGGGATCCGGAATGGATGGCTATAATTGGTTGCGATAAAGGATCATTCATACCCGCCAACAACAGTCCGGTTTACTATAAGAATAAGAATGCTTTCTACTTTTTAGACATTACAGGACGTCTTGCTAGATACAAAATAACTCCTGAACGTAGATACAAATGGAAAATCTTCAGTAAGCCAAGCACGCCAATTGTATGCAATCCGAGAGGCGGAATGACAACGTACCTACTTGAATGCGATGGAGAGATTTTATCAGTTTTTGTGTCTCCCACAGGAAGTTGGGTTAAAGTGTTCCGACTAGATTTTATGAAGAAAAGCTGGGCTAGTGTAGAGAACGTGAATAATCACATGATATTTTTGAGTCCCGAATCATCTTTTGCTCAAGTCGCGCCAGGTAACAGGCTAGAATTCGGAAATAAGTTGTACTTCTCAAGACTCCATAAAAAGCAAGGATTAGTCTGCTATGATCTTGCATCACAGAGATATTGTTCGCCTAGCAACGATATCTTGTCTACAGAAAATCTGTTTCAAACAAGAGAATTGTTGTGCTCTACTTGGATTCAGCCTAGATGGTCGTAGACATTACTTAGTTCTATCTTTATTAATCTTGTTCAAATTTATATTGACAATTTACAGTGATCGGTCCGTTATAAAAAAGGAAAATTTTTGTTTTGTTTTTTCTAATAATATTCGTGCAATCCATATTTAACTGCTTACTGCTCCACATGAAATTACTAACCATGTGAGTTGTGACTTCAACCTTTTTAATAACACTAGTTTTTGGGCTGGCAAAGCTAAGCTTTCAAAATGATCGGCTTTGCTAAAACATTGATAATATATAACTTGAAAGGGTGTCATATATCTGTTAAATCTTAAACCGACTTGAAACACGACTCGTTTTTTACAGGGTCGAGGCCCGAAAATTTCTACCCACGCCCCGTTTGACCCAAAACCGAAATAACCCATTAATTTAGGATCAAGACCCGTCCATAAACCTGTTGAGTTAAAAATAAATCAAGAATTTTATTAAAATATTACTAATATTTATATAGTTTATATATTAGTTTTGAAATGGTTAAAAAATATTAGTTTTAGTACTTAAAATTACAAACACAATTAAAAAATCATTTATTCTTATCATTTTTTATAACTACTCTCAGCCATAAACATTACTTTTGTAATTGCTATCTACTTAAAAAAAACTTTAAAAACTGATACCTTAATATTTACACATGTTAAAATTTGTTCAAAAGTCAATTCTTAGGTGCCCAAGACATAAAAAAACTAGTATACCCCTCGTTTTATCAAGTTAATGAGAGTAGATTTACAAAAATAAAGATGATTGTAGGGTTAATGAGCTTGAAATCGAAAGAAAAATAACAATGAGAAATGTCTTTTGAATCAAATTTTAACATAAATAAAGATTAAGGTAGCAGTTTTTAAACTTTTTTTAAGTAGAATTCAATTACAAAATTGATGTTTATGGCTGAGAGTAGTTATCAAAAAAACCTTAAAATAACTTACTTTATAATTATGTCAATATAATTAATGTACACACTAAATGTGATTAAAATATTAATTTTAAACATGTTTTAGTTTTAAGGAAAATATTTTTTTGATTTTAAAAATATTTAAAAAAAGGTGTCAGAAGCAATTGTTTGATTTGTTTGATCTGTATTCTGACCATAATTCGACCCGTGACCCGTATGACCGACCCATATAACAGGTCTACTCATATATTTGAAAACCCGTGCGTTGGAAAGAGATAATTAACTTAGTTATATTTATAATGAAAATAAAAGTTATAAGGCTTTAATCATTTGTTTACCTATGATATAAAACATTTTGTTGATACTTAACATTGACTATGATAGAAAACATTTGGTTAATCATACAAGTATTTGTTTAAAATATATCTCTTTAAAAAATAAAAATAAATAAATACATGACATGAATATATATGATAGAAAACATTATATGGGCTTATTACGATTTTGGAACCTGAACCAATCAACCGAATGAATTTAGGGAGTCTAATAAAATGAATCTGGTGTATGTGTATTTAGGAGCGCTCCCATGTTTGATTTTGGGTGAGAAGGCGCCTTCTTTCCAGAATCCCGACCCTAATATGCTGATGTACTCGCAATATTAACATTATTTATACATACTTTTTAATTAATAAATTGAATTTTTGCTGGAAAAAAAAGGTTTATTTCGTATTTATTTACTCCCTCCGTCCCGGTCATTTGTTGTCCTATTGCATTTCTGGGCGTCCCAATCAATTGTTGTCCTGTCCTTTGTATTTTAGGATTGCATTTGATGAACAAGTTGATCATTCACACCCGACTTGGTCCACTTGTCATTTACTAATGGGCTCCCTCCTCTTTCTTTGATTTTTGCGCCAAAACCAAAGGATAATAATTGACCGGGACGAAGGAAGTATATTATTTTGCTACATTTGGCTCGTATTAGATAGATGTCACTTTTTGACACGAGTGTTGGTTGAATGACGGATTTTATGATGACTTACTCAAATATCTCATGTTTTTAGGGCTTATTCTTCATAGGTGAAATATACAATAGGTGCGTGCATGGAAGCCTATTTTGTTAGCTCTCCAATTGTATAACGTAACACTCACAAGTATCATGTGGATAAGGGCTAAGGCACTACAACCTGTATTACTAAAGATATCGGCTGCAGGTTCGGGCCTCCTAACACCCAATAAAAAAAATTGGTAGCACCCTTTTTAAAAATTTAAATTTGATTATATATATTGAATTAGAGGAGATCTTTGACCGGTTCAAACCTAGAACGAATCATAAGTCCATCGAAAATAAATAAAAATTTGTTGTAATTGGTCAAAATGAGTTACAACTTACAAATTCGACCTCTACATTGATCAATAATCTCCGAGTAAAATTAGGACAGAATATATGTAATAATAACAAAGCGATTAGGTTAAATATTTTGAAGGAATAAATTAAAGTGATTAAGATTCTTATTTACAAGTCAATAAAGTGAGAATGTTATAAGAGGGATTAAGATTATATGATAGTGATAGGGATACGCAAAAACAAAGAAATAATAAGGGGACCAATTAATATCTTATTATAAAGAATGCTATGCATTTCATGTAGACTGTAACTTGTAAGATAGGTTTCTATTTTTGTTTCTGGCTAACATAAATGCATAATTTCTTCTAGGGTTTTTTTAGCTATAACAAATTTTAATAATTGGGATACATGTCTGTCTACCACATGCAACTGCACCCATTATCATTACATGTTACATAACTCCATAGGAGAACATTGATATTACAAAAGCGTAATAAATTAATGCACTTATTTATTGCTATCGTTATAAATGATGATTAAATTCGCGTTACAAAATTAACCTGATCCATATCCGTGGATTCCAATAACTCGACCCGTACCCTATTCAGCACCTAAACTTGACTGAACCTAATTAATCCTACCCCAGTGTTTATTATTGTTGATAACTGAATGTTGTCCCTAAATAAATAATGTACAATAACAAACCCGAAAATGAAACGAAACCAAAATTAACCGATCCGATCTGACTTGAATTCTTACAAACCTGACCAAACCCTGACATGATTGACCCATTTGCCAGATTTAATGAAGTTGCACGGGAAATTACCAGGATAACAGTTTTATATAGCAAGTTAATAAATTTGGAGTTATTAAGACTTAAAGAGTGTAATTAATTAAGTCCATCAACTTAGTTATTATGAAGTTATTAATTAATGTTGTTACATGTTTTTATCAACTTTGTTTGTTTATACATAGTAAAAACATACCGTTTAACCTGTAGAAAGTTAAGGACTTAAATTTCCTTGTTATTTCCCTCCTATGTTTTAGTTTTTAACTTTTTTTGGCGTGTTTGCTTAGCTATATAATCAAGTGATTTAGCGTGCTAAACTAACCTAATTTGTACGTGGTTAATGACTCAGCTAAAGCTTGATTGTTGTTACATTTATACTGTATATAGCATAATTTGACAAGTGCAGCTACCTTATGAAAGTTATTATAGACAATATGAGACGGTTTCACGTCTAAGAGAAAAAAAGGCTAGACAAATATTATTCAGTTGCGTTGGTAAACTCATTAAACGTATGTACGTGGTATTTATAGCTTACGATTCAACACTCTTCAATATTAAAATTGCATTTGTAGTTGTTTTCACACAAATTTACAACTCAAAAGTTATGGAAGACTATTAAGAATGGCAATTATAACCATGTGATCTGATTGCAATGCCAGTGGCAATTGTTTTAAGATAAAATGATTAATTCATGAGTAATATATACGTTATAAAACAACTAAGACAAATATGAAATACCAAAACGATTTAGATAATGTTACTATCAATCAATTACTTGAGTAATCGATATTCTACTTTTTTTAGAATATGTAATTTATTTTGATTACAAACTAATATAACTAGTATCCCGTTATATCCTTACAATTTATATGGAGATAAGTTGTGACACTTTTCCGTTTCACAGTTTATCTCCATTTTTTGTAAACAAATGAGTTTTTACAAACCGGCTAGTTGAGTTAATTATAAGCGAAAAGTACTCACATATTATTCACAAAGCTAACTCTATAATGGTGTCAAATGAGAATTTATAAATAATACTAACATACATATGCTTAATTTATGATTCTTTTTGGACCGTCTTAATAGTTATTTAAATGAGAGCTCACATTTCCACCAAAATAATAGTTATTTAATTGAAAAGAAAATTATTCTAATTTTATTTATTTATTTAAAAAAAAGAACTCCATATAGATTTTGTGAGTGTTGGATTTTGTAGTTTGAAAACAAAGCTAAAATGTAACGTGAAAGGAAGTTAACTCAGGTTAATTGACTTTACTCAACCATTTCCAACAATAGAAAGTGTATATTTTCAGAGAGTTAAGGTCGGTTAAGTCTTCAAAGACATACAATCAATTAAGAATATATTACATAATTACAAACATTTTTAACTTAAAATAATATATATAAATAAATAATTATTCTTTTTTTAGGGTCCAAAATTGGTCTTATTATATAAATAAAGAACATAAATTGTAATAACACAACTCAAAATTGAAATGAAAATAAACTTCAACTTTGCTTACCCCTTTTATTTGCACCTCCTCTTGTGGTTACACCATTGACAAAGTTGAAGTTTATTTTCATTTCAGCATTTTCGCCTTGCCATAGAGCACAGAATATTAAATCTAATAGATAAAATCTTATTTTATTCCAAATACTTTTCAATCTCGATAATACAAACCACAAACCATAGAAGAACCGTGCTAACACGATCTTACAAACTAGTTAATTAATAATAATAATAATATTGGAGCATAACTATTGGGAATTGTTAACACATACTTAAGCTAATCTTAAGTGTATAGCTAACTAAATAAATTTTAAGGATTCCCAATAAATTATTGATAGATAGCATGCTCCAATAATTGATCCTCCTCACCCAGATTTCTTATCACCACCTAAAAATCACACCAAAAAAAAGGTCATTAGTTAAAGGAAAATTGAAAATAAAATAAATTTACAAAGTAATTAATTTTACATTAAAAGCAAATAAAGGTTACCTTTGATTTTGTTAGGCTGACCATGGCTGTTGCTTGAACCTCCCTCCTTACCCCTCTCTTTTGCATTATCATTCATTCCCTGAGACAATTGCTTATCGGTATCCGGGTCTGGAAAAATGTACATAAGAATTTGCAAATTCTTGTTATCAATGTTATTTTAAGTTTCCAAGGGAATCTAAATAAAAACTCATTATTAATTAAATGTTTATCCATTAAATATCATTATAACTATTGATTAAATGCTAAGTAATTCGTACGAAATTAATGTGACGAAAGTCTTGGGTCAAAATTATTATTACGGAATAATTTAGTATTCCATTACTAGTTTCCTAGTGTACTTTGATTCTCTTGTTTTTATGGTCACGTACTCCATGGGTTAAATTCTGTCAATTTAACGAAATTATGTGAGGAAATTACTTACTGAACATTGACAACTATACATTTACTATATGGTTGAGTTCAGTGGGAATTTTAATACTCTCAAGTGTAATTAATATGGCTAATGTTCTTCTTTCCTTATTTTTAAGAGGTTTAATCATTTTAAAATAAGTTTTTTAATTCTTATGCTAAATAGTAAAACGAATTATAAAAAAATGGAGGGAGTATAAAACTAATCTGATTGTAATTACAAAAGAAGATACAATAAATTAAAATAGACAAGACTTACTGTTGAAGTCGACAGTCAATTTCTGATCGTGCCTCACAGGGTAATTTTTTTTCGAATTATTCATTGTGGTAACCGGAAAAAGAAGATAATTAAAGTTATGGGGAGTTTGAAAATTTTTCTTTGTTTAAGTTGAATGTTTGTTGGTGGTAGACTTGTAGGGTAGGGGGGTATTTATAAAGCATGAGCATGATGGTTGGAGGGGGACAAGGAGAGGGGGTGATAAAATATTATCGTATTAAATTCTAAACAAATTTTATTCTAACCGTCGCATGTATGACTAGAAATATAGTAACCACTTTAAGGTAAGTAGTGACCATTTTATTGTAAATAATGATTAGTTTTTATTGTTATAAAATGACTATTTTTGTTAAAGTGGTCACTTTCTAACATAAAATGGTCACTAATCACCAAAAAGTTCTCATTTTTAATCAAATTACACGGCTAAGACCGTTGTACCGAATAATTGCTACTAATTATATTGAATAAAGTCTGCTTAAAACGAATATCTTCTTCTTTAACAAGAATTTATGAAATAAAAACGATGTATAGTGCGACTACTTAAAAAATGATCATTTTATATCAAAATTGAGTACTACTTCAAGTTAAATATTTGGTATGCTTTTAAGTGCTTTATTTAAATTTTATTCAATTTTTTTTTTCTTTTAGTGTCATAAAGAAATTTTTAAAATACACCACCACCATAATCACATTTTTTTCATTAGGTTTTTTCTTCAAATTTTCAACAAAAAAGAAATTAAGGAAAAAAACAACAACTAGATTATTAAGTTTAAAAACTAGTTTTGTGACCCGTGATAAATCACGGGTGTCATTTAAAGTCATGTTTTTAAGACATTTCTTTTAATCTATTGTACATCAATTCATGCTAGTGACTTAGTGAGTACCGAGTGATGATATTTGGTGTCGTATTAATGCTATTGGGTACGTCTAAGAAGATTTAAATAAACACGCACTAACAAAATGATACATAAGCCAACTAAATTAGTGAGGCAATATACCAATGAATTCGGCGTTAAATGATCCATGATACGGATTTAGTAAATAACCAAATTATTTCCAGGTTGTTGCCTCTTCGTTATCTAGAGCCATAATAGCCCCAAATTCTTGTCATGTATTGGTTAGAATAGGAAACCTCCCAAAAAAAAAATTCTATGAAAAATTTGAGAAACATGCTACCTCATAAAAATCCACAAACTTGTAAGTTGTCATTTTTCGTGTATTTATATCCAAATATGTCTTTCTCCTGAAATTTATCATTTGTACATACAAATTAGTATTATGCCAAAATTAGATGCCCACGAAATATAACAAAACATTATCAAATGAGAGTAAATGATTATAATGAAAATTTAAAGAGAACATGAGATAAACAAATGAGCTTTAGGATGATACAAAATTTTCAAGGTAAACTAAAATTATGAATGGTTTTTCTAAAAGAAGCTAATTAAAGAAACATTTGCAATGATATATCATCAAAAATTGATGTACAAACTAATATTTACCATAATTAATGAAATATCCATGCAAATTATTATTTTTAATTAGTTTCTTATCATATGCCATAGGGCCACATTTTAGAAAAACCAAATTATGAATCGTTATAAAGGAACTTGAGAAATGAGTTGTGGAGAAAGCATATGAAAAATGTACTACCTCCATTTTCCTATTTTCTTCCCATCTGCTTTTTGAAGGTCAAAATTTCCGATCTTTGACCGTATAAGTTAGAAAATAAAGTTATGAAATTAGAACACTTACACTTGTTATCAAAAAATCTTTTACGAAAAAAAATTTCAATAGAAAAAAAAAATGAATGACGTATAGGTGTCGAAAAGATGGGCAAAGCTACATCTTGGAGACTGCAATAAAGCAAATGGGAAGAAAACAAATAAATAGAAATGGTAGTTAAAAGTTAGGAAAATTTTCAATTAGGGTGTCTGAGATTTGGCAAAATGTCAACTTGGGTGCCTGAGGTTGGAGTAATTTTAATATGGGTACCTTAGGTTTAAGCAAATTTTCAGTTTGGGTGCCCAAGGTTTGAGTAGTTTCATTTAGGGTGCCTAAGCTTTGTACAAAACATCATTTTAGTTACCTTTAATAAAAAACAATTTTCTTTTTATTGTATAAAACAAAAATGATAATATACTAATAAACATGAATTCATGCAATAATATTAATTTAATACTCTATATTTTTAAAAAATGAATAAAATATTTTGTATAGCTTTTTGATATGCTTCTTAAACTTCGGAATAAGTTAAAAGTGTTCGAATTTTTTTTTTTTATTTCAACAAAATATGGGAAATGTGATCCAAGTTTTGTTATTAAAATCTTAATCAATTTTAAGGAAAATTTATTTTTAGTTTAAATATCACTTTGTACTCCGTTAAAAAATACAACAAACTAAATTTTTTTATTATTATAAACGACGTTTATAAAATACCAATATAATGAACTATATATTTCTTCAACACCACAAAATTATGTGTGTATATTTTTTATGTATCTTTTAAATAAAATTATGTGTTTTTAACTAAAAAATTATTTAGTTAAAAAACTATTTATATAATAAATAAAATAAATTTATTTAAAGGGAACATAAATTTCATATTTTTATATGTTTAATACTATAAAAAGGAATATTTTTTTTTTTATTATAGGTACCCAAAATGATAATATGTATAAACCTTGGGCACCCTAAATGAAATTAACAAACATTGGACACCCAATTTGAAAATGTGTTTACACATGAGGTACCCAAACTGAAATTACTCAAACCCCAGACACCCAAATTGACATTTACCCAAAACTCAGGCACTCAAATTGAAAATTTTCCTAAAAGTTAATGGTGAATTGAATAAGGTACTCAAGTGGAGAAAGATAAAAAGTTTACTACCTTTATTAGTTTTTAATAAAATTATAACTGTAAGAATAAATATTAGGGAAATCATTTAAAAAAATTAGATAAGACTTGCAATATGATTTGAAATCACATGGTTATGTCACTTAGCTTATCACTTAAAATGTGCTCAATGTTATCTTTTTTATATTATTGTATAAGTTTCATGTTTTATGTTGTCAATAATTAAATAATCAACAAAAATTAATGGATTCGAAATTTGTATAATTTAGTACAATTTACAAAATTGGTCAATTAATAAATTAAGGAGTTATAATATACAATAATATAACATGTCACAACATATCAGAGATTCATACTACCATTTTATATTGCACACACCATAATAATAAAGAAAAATCCGACAAAAATGAAAGAGTTTCCAAATCAAAAGAAAAGTGCAGAGAAAAATCATTACCATTATTTTCCAATTTCATATAATGTTATTGATATCTCAGTATGTCACAATCCTGCAATTTGAATACAAACAC
>JAOWBH010039784.1:2187-15531 GCA_028566215.1 Silene coronaria
GTGTAAGAGATAGGTGCAAAACTGGAAAAATGCTGACAACGTCAGATTATTTTTGGCAAACTGCAACTTGGGGTTAATAATTGCAAATCAGTAAAATTTGCGATTATTGTCGGCAATTTTTCCTAAAATATAACGTAGGCAATTAGGCATCATGTTAGTGTAAAATAGAGCACCAGCTCTTTGTTCATAATTTATATGCAGTAGCTAAAATCCCCTGTTGGTCCCTTTTAGCTTTTCCTGTAATTGGCAAATTTTGGATATGAGAGAAACCAAAGATGTGTCACCCAATTCTCAGTCATAAATGGAGGCCTGGAGCTTCATGAAAAGGCCCGTTGCTATCATGCATATGCAATGTTCAACCGCGTAACAAAATAGATCATTAGATCACAATATTGCCAAAGTAGGCATTTATCTTATGTACAGTCTCATAAGTCATAATTGTTAGATGCTTTGGCCTTTTTTCATAGCTCGTCGTAATTCTGGTAACACCAAGCTGGTCTCCTCACGTCTTTCTTTCCTTTAGATATGCTATGTGTGTCTGCTGTTATTGCTTATTCAATGCAAGCCTATGATAAATATATTCTGAGATTTATGTTTGGCAGAGTCAACTCATTTCCTGGCCATCTGTTTTTTATAGGGTGATGACCCTTCAGCTATGCAGGAGGGTAAAGAAAAGATGAATGCACTTTTCAGAGAGTATGTCGGACAAGCTCAATTTTTCCATTTTGTAACAAGATATGCTTGCATGGATAATTACAATTTAGTGAGTATATGCGCACGTTAAATAGATATACCTGTTCTGTGGCTACGACATTATTTTATATACGAGGAACGAGGTTTTAAATATTGATCTATTTTCATAAAGCCTTCTCAGTTCGTCTTCCTTCTACATCTAGTTAGTGTTTCTTACATCATTGGCATGATTAGGTGCTGCTAGCTAATATTTTGGAGGTGTTTTCCACATTTGTGCGTCTAGAGACATTCGTACAACTTCTTCTCTTACCCTGACTCTGGAATCCAATGTGGGATTTGGTTCCATATGACCCAATTCAGTGAGATTCCTGTTGTGATTTCACATCATTCAGTGGCAGCTTGTTTGTTGTTATGTTCATTCAATGGCTTCTTGTTGAGTCATGAGATATAAATGTAAAAGCGCTTTATTGCCTTAATCTTTTCGTAGCCAAAAATCATTTTAGACTTTAGAGGTCAAACCATTTAGTCTTTTAGTCGTTGAAATTATGACCTATTCCTTGGGATTGGAAAAAAAATGTTACTCTTGCCGCGCAACTGCATTGTGATTGCCACAGTTGATTTTAGAGGTCAAACCATGACCACTTTGACTTTTGTGTCTACTTGCCTCACTATATATTGAGTTATCGACTATAATTGTATTTAGATTCTGCGATGGCAAAAGTAGTCATGATAAACTAAACTATATAAATATTACTTATAGCTATATTTGGTGAAAGTTGAACAACAACCTCAAAATATAAATAGGGACACCAAAAAGTGTAACAAAAGGTGATATCTTGTGTCGTGTTGTTTGTGCATATATTTTCACAATAAGTTGTCTTCTGGGCAAGCTTATGATGTTCTTTTTTTTGTTATTTTTTTCCTTCTAATTTTGAACCTATGACGTTATATGGATTTTCAGTCATCAGAAGATGCTTGTTTAGATTTTTTATGGCTGTCAGGGTGTAACTTTTGTGTGTGCAAGTTGGTCCGCTGTAAGTATCTCTTAGCATTGTGTCTTTGAACGCAGGTATGGTGTTACGCCTTTCACTCCCTTAAAGGGTATGCTTATCCAAGGTCCAATTTTCATCAGCTTTTTCCTAGCGGTAAGTTGAAGCTAGCAATATTTCTACTTGATGTGGCATATGTTGACAGCATATACTTATCTGCTACCTTCCATGCAGATAAGAAATATGGCCGAGAAAGTTCCATCATTTAAAAACGGGGGAGCATTCTGGTTTACCGATCTCACGACTCCAGATGCAATGTTTATCTTTCCCGTGTTGACTGCTGTGACCTTTCTAATAACTGTGGAGGTATGCATTTATATTAGTTAACATTATAACCTATGTTTCTTTGACTCTTAATTTTGGGTGCATACTTCTGTTCCATCCTTAAAAAATGGAGTAGCATTCTGGTATACCGATCTTATGACTCCAGATGCAATGTATATCTTTCCTGTGTTGACTGCTGTGACCTTTCTAATTACCGTGGAAGTAGGCATTTATCAAAACAAAAAATACCGATTTAAAAGTTCAATATTCTAAGGACGTGTCCCCTTACCTGTATATTCGTTTCTGGACAGATTCCTCGTGTGTCATAAACTGTCGTGGCAAGTCTAACACTTCGATATGTACCCATTTGGACGTACCCCGAGTTTGTTTGGCTAGCTTGATGCTGTGTTTTGTATATTTTGTGCACGCAACGGGAGTCCTTGATTTTTGAGCTCTATTTTGACGTACTTGAGAGGTTTGCATAACTAGCTGTTAAGTTTTCTTGTTTACTTATTGGTAAAATCGTGTCACAGTTTAATATGCAAGAAGGTTTGGAAGGAAATCCCATTGCTGGCACCATGAAAAAATTTTCAAGAGGTCTTGCTGTTCTTACAGTGCCATTCACTATGAGTTTCCCCAAGGTACTTGCTAACACTCGTCTTTTCCAATAATTCTATGAGTTTCCAGTTAAGTTCCTTTTGAATGAGGTCATGGTGTCCTTCCTGTTTTAGTGTTAACTATATGTCGTTTATGTTCATTAGCGATGAGCTCTGTTGGAGACTTGGCGGCTCACATTGAAGTCTGATGAAAGATGTTTAAATTGAGTAGTCTTACTTGGTACCTGACTAAATTGATCACAAGAAACTCCTTTCTTCCACAAATCTCTTTCTTAGGTTAAAAAGGTGCCCTCAGGCGCACTTAAGCCCAAGGTTTAGTAAGACAGTAGCCAAACACCTTACAGTGCAACTATTGAGGCCAAAAACTATGCAATATTCATATGTTTTTTCTTCTAGCTCTTTTATAATACTCTTGTCTTTCCACATTATCTCTAGGTTTTACTTCTTTATTTGTTATCTTTCTCTAAAACCCCAAAAAAGTGTATTATTGCTCAAAATCTTATTGTGAAAAAGAATTTGTTTTCAAAGATAGTGCGTGCTTTGCCTTGTACCTTGCTTCTGTGTGCAGCTTGCATTAGTTGAAACTAAGATATTTGCTCGCCTAATGAAAGATTGGTCTTAGGTATATAATCTACGCTAATGACGAAACAATAAGACGGGGTTTTGTTACCATTTTATGGTCAAATGCAATCACAATGGTCCAGCTAGTGTTACAGCTTATTGGTAACTTTTTTTTTCAAAAGTGGTCACATCTAGGGCTTGCTTGGAATGAGGGTACTTATTACGAGAGTAATGAAGGCTAAAATAGGAAGAAATTGGAGGAGATTGGTGGTTATGGAGGGTGAAAGAGGAGGTGATAGAGGGATTATTCCTTCCATATGGAGGTAATAATTCCTCCCTCGCCTCTTATTTCCACCCTCCACAACCACCACTAGCCACCAATCTCCTCCCATTTCTTCTTATTTTAGCCTCCATTACTCGGGTAATATTTACCTCCATCCCAAGCGAGCCCTAGAGCTTTGAAAATAACCCAGGAAGTAGAATCCTCACACGTCCTAGTGTAGGACCATCTCACTCAATGTTTTTTCTGTACAACTGTCACGTTATTTAAAAAGAACATCACCAAGCTCCTCATTATTACGACACATAATAAAGAACTTGCCGATGCACCACATTAAGCTTAAAATAGCAACATTAGTTCAAAATCACTTTCTTTCTTTTAGAGGAAACCAGCTTAAACTTTTTGCCAACCAATAAGATAATTTTCAGCTATATAACTGAAAAAGATTATAATTCAATTTTTATAAACAAAAGGTCATCCTGCAGTTAAAAAGCAAACACAAATTCGAAAAGCTCTGTAAAAGATGGGTTAAAGTAAATCCCAAGTCACAAGCAATACGACTTAATTAAAATTTTTATAAAGAAGATGGGACTTAAATCTCATTTGATAAACAGACAACTGTTTAACACTACACAAATAGACCACTTTGCATACTGCTACTTTTAAATCAATTTCTTGTAAAAACACTCCATTTTAAATATAAAATTATGTGACACACTACCAAAACTCGTCTCTATACAAAAAAAGTCAATTATCCGACATTAACAACTGAATTTGATTTAAAGAGTAAAAGAGAAAGTCACGTGCCTCATAAAGCCTTTTTTGCCTACACAAGTGTTTTGATAGTGTTAAAGATAATTCTCAATTTAACAGGGAGTATATTGCAAGAAATAGATTTAAAGGTAACGCTGTGCAAAGGTCTATTTGTAAGGTAGTGTCAAACAATTGATCCTTAATTAAATAAGTAGTAAGCGGAAATAAGGCATGTTACCTGTCTCGAAAGTTTTTTAACTTCTTGATTAAGAATGACACCAAAAAGATGCATATCTTCATGATTCCTCCTATTCATTCATCCGAAACATTGTATTAGATGTCAATATAGAACCATCAATTATGGCCAGCAAAAAAAATAACACAGCTTTTTTTTTTTTTTTTTTGTGTGTGTGTGTGTGTGTAGCCTGCTTGGTGTGGCTTCTATATACTCGGCTGTTTTATTTAAACTCTCCACCTTGCCATGCCTGATAGGTACTAAGTTTGATACTCCATTTACTATATTCAAGGAAATTCAGATATGGTCAAAAACATATCGTGACCAACATATTGACATAGAGGATACTCCATTAAATTGTCTAAAAGAGCTTCAGTAAAATAGAGTAAATTATTGGTGGTAATGATGCTTCTTGTTTTGGGTTTACTTGCAGCTTTGTTCAACAAATACTCTAGTCATTAATGTCTCTACTCTCTATGTTCTACACACTTCAACTGCTAGTCAAAATTTATTCTGGTAGGATTTACATGATAAAAAAAAATTTAAGGCCAAAATGGAAGATTCTTTTTAAATCAACCATTAATCCCCTTGAAATCAGGCCTATGAAAATTTCGATGCCATTTTTGGATTTTTTATAATGGGAACTAAGAACAACTCCTTAAGTCCTTCGAACTCATTTATGAAACAATGATAATATGATTTGAAGTTATGAAGTTTTATGGGTTGAACTTTTAAGATAGAGGTAAACGATAAAACATGGTTGGTTCTTATTTTTGTGTGAAATAGAACAAGCTTTAGAGTTTAGAGAAATAAAATCAATATCTCATTGCATTGTCCTTCTTAACCTCTTGTCACCGAATATTGTAGCACAACTGAGCTCAAGGAAAGTAAGGCACTATATCTAAGAGTATTTCGAATCTTTCCTATGTTCAAGGGATTTTAATTCGCCCAGAGGGGTCCATTGTCCCTCCCTTCAAATCCCCCAACTCCATTTACTAATCACACAAGGAGATTGTACCCTTCCTTACCTTCACGTCAAAATCTGTCCATTCATTCCTCAAATAAAAAATCTTACCATCCAAAGAAAATGTAGTGGTCTGACCTTAAACATGTCATTCAAGATTTAAGAGGCGATTGACGCTAAACTGTGACTACTTGTTTCAATCAAATTTGTTTATTTTGAAATGATTAAGGATGGGTTAGCCGGTTAGTGGGATATCTTTATGGGGCAATCTATTTATGTTTTTGAAATAGTGATCTTGTATTATACTTAGAGCTTTGTGCAAATACTACCTTGTATATTTAGGGGTCTTCACAAAACAACTACCTTTAATTTATTTTGTTTTGTTTTATGCTATCTTATGTCTTCATTTTTTTTGTCAAACACTACCAAAGTGACTTTTCCGCATTTCAACCAAAAAAGTCAAGCTTCCGGTGTTCATTTGCTTCTATTTTAACAAAAACAGCCTTACTTTCTTCATTTTTCTCACAGAGGTAACAATCTTCTTTTTTCTACCATAATTACAGGACTTCCCTTTCTTACCCTGATTTCGGCTTTGTTTTATTTTGCCCAATATTGATTTCATCAGCAGAGGGCTTCAATAGTATGTTGCACCAAAAAGCAAAATTAGTTTATGCTGTAATATTGACCAAAAGTGATCAGAATCACTCATTTGGTAAGTTTCGGCAACAATATAGAAAACGCAAGGTAACGAAAAAAAATTAAAGGTGGTTGTTTTGCAAAGACCCCTAAATATAAGGTAGTATATGACAAAAAATCCACTTACCCTGGTTGTTTAATGTATGGTCTTTTGTTTCATGCATTTAATCTTTCATTTTATTTAGTCTGAATGAAGCTAGTTCTAGTGCTCCAAAAACATCCATAACATGTATCATGCCAGTGTCCCTAATGTTAGTCAAGACACGTTGTTGACCGCAACTGAGCGCATAAATTTAGCCGATAGAGCATGACACTAAGATAACTGATTTAGACAGTTACTCACTGTTACTTGTACAAAAAAAAAAACGATTATCTAAAAATATTGAGATACCTATTAACGAACATCAGTTCTGCTTCATCAGCAGCTCCAAATATTGATTTCCTAAAGAATCTGGATAACAAGAAAGAAATAAAAAATTGAGCCAATCTAGGAAACCATATTGCAACATACGTAAATTAAAAATGAAATGATGTACGAGAGCAAGATGACACAAAGTAAACAATAGTCCCATAACACTACAACAGTCAAAAGTTTTAGAAGTCTGAGTAGTAATATAAATTACTGGATATTCTGACCTGTTCGATTACTTGTGTGACAAATTTAGTAAAAGATTTATTGGTTTATTACACATGAGATATGAATGTAGTGAACGCATTCGGACCTTCAAAGCCAATCCCTTGTTCTAGCATACAAATACTAGAGGAAAAGAATCTTGCTCAAAGGTATGACAACTAAAGAAGAATTAACATATACTCCGTATATTATATAACGAAAAGGAACTCCTGAAAATAAACAGATGCTATCAACTCTGGTTTTTCTTGAAGAGTGGTTCATGAGACTGACACAAAGTACACCACAAAAAGATGAAAGCTTTAGTCTCCACCGTTACGGAAGAGTACTGCCAGTAATGCTAAAAAAGGACAGCAATCCAGGAGAAGGCTCCACTTTGATGGAGAGTTAGAAAGATTATTATGGTTATTGAAGTTGAGACGAAGCACTCACGTGTGTTTGAGAGAACTTGTAAAAAAATGAGCTTGTCTTTCAAGAAAACATAAAGACTAAGCTGATCCTAAAACCTGAATGAGAGCCGACAGCTACCTGCTTCAACTAATGGAGAATCCCAAATATACCAGCAGAATAGCGGTCTAGCACCTTCCACATATGAAAGTACAAAGACAAATGAAATTAATGAAACAAACTGTACAAACATAAAAGACAATATATTCCACCCCAACAGCAAAAAAAACCAACTTATATTTATGATGATTGATTAATTATAAAGTCTCTTCTTTCATAGTGTGTCATATCAGTCCCCTGAATTAAAAAAGTTGAAAAAAAAAAAAAAATATTGGCCTCATTTTTATTTTTTGTTATAAAAGATAATCCACATTGCTATTCTAGTAAGCTGAAAGATCAATCTTCCCAAGCTACACATAGTCATAAAGATATGGATCAAATTACTATCCGTGCAACCTATACTGCAAAGTATCAGGGGTAGACAGAATTCTTTGTGCAAATTTTCACCAAGAGTTATCAATGTGTTTTCAACCTGAGGGTAGGCTTAAGTATAAATGTAACAACCGACCCCCTCGTTGATTAATAAACTGAATTATTTGGGGCACTACGATATGTCGATATTCATGTGTCTTTAGTTATCAAAGTCGTACTCCTACAAAACTACGTGGTTTCCATGCTATCATTCATTAAAAGCTGCACCCTCCATTTCACATAAAAGAAAGAAAATGGAGCTAATTGAGTGAATTGAAGGATCCAGATAGTTGCAAGTGTCCAATGCGTGTTCATGTCAGAGAGTCAGGCATTGATTATGTATACAAAACGAGGCCTAAAATGAAGAGTCTACTCCTGACGGAACGACTGTCATATCGATACACGAACGCAACCAAGCAAACTGAAGTGTTGAAATGTGTAATAACATAATTTGAAGGGTATTTAGGGTACTTGCACACAACTCCTCAAAACAGACACCTAGTCAAATTAGCAAATCATATTTAGAAGGCTAACTAACTAAGTGGAGGGAGAGAAGTGCGATATCTACATGTTAATATGAATATATGAGCATGTCATAGCCAAAAAACGGAGACCAAATACTTCATCTCCTCTACATGTCCAATGTCAAGGCACAACAGAAGTCTTCTATAACATTGTACGAAGTATTTGATAGGAAGGCGGAACTATGAGAGAAACAGAACAGTAGAGGTACACTTGCTCGCTAAACCAGGATGTTTAATTATGGAAGCAATTGAGACAGGGACCAATGGAGGCAGTGGAAGTTGTTAGAACATGCAAACGGGTTTCGAAGGAACTGTCCCACATTGTTGGGGAATAAGAGATTGTATCACTTTGTAACCAAGTGGGCTACTACTCCTATTGCCAATTGGTTTTAGGATGGAACCTCTCTTGTGTTGTCAAATGGTCCGTCTCTCCTCCGTTAGGGTGTGGCCCACCCCTTTTGCATGTTCTACCATGATTTCAGAGCCCAAGGTTTCGTCCTAAGTTTTGAGTTACAAATTTAAACCGAGCTCAAATTATGCCGCTCGTGGAAGGCGTCTTTGAGGGTTTGATAATTCCCACTCCAGTGAGCCCCCATGGTTTCGCCCGTTTCAAAGGTAACTCACATGTGAGGGGGCGTGTTGGAATATAATCCCACATGTGAGTGTCCCACATTGTTGGAGAAAGAGAGATTGTACCACTTTATAACCAAGGGGGCTACTACTCCTATTGCCAATTGGTTTTAGGATGGAACCTCCCTTGTGTTGTCAAGTGGTCTGTCTTTCCTCCATTTGGGTGTGGCCCAACCCGTTTGCATGTTCTAACAGAAGTAGCTCGCAATCACATAAAAATGGTAAGGAAAGTGGAAAGCTGGGGCAGAACGGGAAAGAGCACATGGTCAGGACTTCGGGCCTATGTAAATAAGTGTGTGATTTTGTGCCTCCATAATAAATCAATACTGTATCTAAGGACACAGAGATCATAAAGCATCTTACCTTTGGCAGGAAGCAAAAGAAAAACTATAAAGGACAAAAAAGCTCTCAATAAAGACCGAGGAAATATGCCATAACACTGCAATACAGTGGGACTTCGTCTGAACCTATTGTTTCCACTCCGCAATTTACACGGGGTCAAGGTCTCGAGGATAGTATTTATCTGTCGTCCTGCAAATAAATACTAACCAAGAGCGTACCAACTTCCCTACAAGCTTCTACAGCAGAACATGCTCCCATGGCAAAAGAAAGAAAGAGAAGAGACCAATACCAAATATAGGAACCTGCCAAAATTTGTACTAAATGTAATGTTCAAATTTTATCTGCATATAAGATTGAAAGTGGGATTAAAGACTCCACTATTCTCACGAAACTGTCATTCTGAAATAAGAGTTAATCAATGCATTTGTGACGCAATGTTCATTATGGGTCGCTAGGTAACCGAATGTGGATTGAAACAGGAGCAATAGTGTTTACATGTGATCCCCCCACACCGCAATTGTAGAGAACCTATGAAGCACCAGAGTCATGTTTACGAGTTTGAAAATTGCTTCCAATACCAATGGTGCCAAATGCTCTTCTTCTTCATGTAGTAGATGGGTGTGCCATAATATCTGAATTGGGAAATTACTTCTCATTTATTACCGGGGAAAAGGTACAACTAAAACTACCGAAATGATTATGTGTTTCAAAATGCTTTGCTTTGGCAAAATAATTAATTTTTTTCATCCAATAAAACCGAAGCGGTTCCCTGCTCTATCCAAAGCAGAAAATGAGGACTCTAAAGAGAGAACCCAAATTTGATATAAGCACTGACATATCATCCCATAAAGCAACATTGTGAAGGAAAGGATAAAAAAGCACTTTTGGCATTACCTATCATCCCATCGAGCAAGCCGGCAAGCTAAATGTGCAATGACTTCATGAGCGGTTCTTGGTGCATTATAACCACCTCCAGCAAGAAGCTCCTAAGTAAAACAATTTAAATTGACTCAAAGAATAAGATATCATGCACAAAAAAAGAGAGTAACAAAGAAATATTCATCAAAAGAGACAGACCTGAACTTCCATTACACCCAAAACATTTATGTTTGATGCAGATCCTTTAATATGCATTGCTGTCACCAAGAAATTTTGTGCTTGCCAAGAACGCAGTACAACAGGAATATCATCTTCCTTGTCTAATGGATCGCCAGCCGATTGTCCCAAAAGCTCAAACAATAGCCCTCCAGCAACCCTCACTGGGACCTAAACAAGAGACGAATAGATAGTCATGAACACAACTTTTAATGTTTGCCAACATTAATTCCAACAACATAAATATCATAGCAGCCAACATCAGAGCTCCAGCAACGTTACCAAATTTGATATGAATATGTAACATATGCTCTTAATGAGTGTTTAATATATAAATTTTAATCAAGAGCAAGGGCAGAATACACTGGCTCTCTATAAGAGAGCTGGGGCACTCGAGAATTATGTAACCCAGCAGCACCTTATTGCTAACTCTTTTACAAACAGAATTCGTTTTTAGTTGAATCCAAACTATTCACGGTTGTATAATTTTATCTCGACGTAGTTAGGAGAATCCCCAATACAATGGCGCTCTATTCAAATCATAGACTCATCCACATAAGACAGTAACCTCTTCATGTCTAAGAAAAGGTGGGGAAAAAGGAATGTGATAATTCATAAAGGATGACTGTCCACAACAGGCTATTTCATTTTCTAACCCACCATATAAGATTTGTTATGTCGTCTGGTTTTTTACAGGTTAATAAAAAATACTGTTACTCACCATACAGTGATATTATTTAAGATCTAACAAAGAAACAGATAAACAGCTTGTTATCAAATTCAGGTTGTACCATCATTTTGTAAAACTTTTGGAGGAAAATATGTTCATCCAAATTGTAATTTTCTTTTAAATCTGATAGCAGAAGAAGCACCTAAAAAACCACAGCCTACTATTTCCTTTAGCCAATAAGGCAACAAACAATAAGTGATTTTCACAGTGAATCATTACAACACCAATAAGGCTCATGATCTCAAATCAGCTGAGTTTTGTATTCTAAGTCGTATTAACAAAAAAAAAAAGTACATTATCTCTACAAATTAATTTGTATCACTAAAACACAGAATATATAGATCCTCGACCAAGGGGGTAACTAAAAAGGTCTATCAATCGACCGATAGAATCCACCCACTATCCCTCTAGCATTTCTTCTTGGCTTCTTCTGTTTTTTGTTTAGCCGAAGAATGTAACAAAATCTTGATCACTCTTTTTAAGGACAGCCAAGTATCCTATCGTACCCAGAAACCCCTAAAGAATTTATGTATAGAGCTAGAATTACAAATAGATGAAAACTACAGCATTAAGTTTGCAAAAAAAAAAAAAAAAAAAAGGAAGTATAACCTCATAAAGAAGGAACTTCATCCGTTCACTTATTAAACGACTCTCGTCTCTGAGAGCAATGCTGACAGCAGGATGTAACCATTGAGCAGTGCTAAGCCATGAAACGGCATGTGGATGGGTTGCATCAACATGGCACCACCATACAGGGCCAGCAGGTCGCTCCCAATAAGGAGCAGCCAATTCTGCTACAGTAACATCATCCTCCTTATCTGAGAACTCAAACTGCATAGAGCTCCAGCCAACATCGACTTGTACTTGCTGAACAAGTTGAGAGATTCTGTTCCATCCAATGGGCACCCAACGATTTTCATGGAGATCAAGTAAAGGAGAAACATGATCAGGTAGGTATGGAGAGTGTGGGTTATCTAGGCCATTTTGAACATGTGCATCGTCCGTATCTGTGTATGCAAATGTTTGCTTCTCGAAATGATCAAGTTCCAAGTTTGGAGTGGGTGCAGGGTTGGGTTTCTGTAGTTTGCGGCGACCACGCACATACTCGAAAGCACAAATGAGTCCCTCTGTCCAGAAATCCATCCCAGGTGGGGCGTCTTTATGATTAGGTCGTTTTGACATTTCCATTTGTGGCGAGTTATTTCTCCTCTTGCTGCTGCTGCCACTCATATTTGTTTCGGAACAAATCACTGTACATCAGAATGAGAAAAGTAAGATAAACAAATTGATAGTGAATGATAATGGCACAATACTCTTCATGAATGTCTAGTTATTTTCTTTCTCCAACAAAATCAACATCAAAAGTCTAAGGGAAGGAAAGTGATTTACCCCAGAAGAAATAGGCGTGATGATCAATAGGATGAGATAATAATGCGTGTGACTAGAAAACTGTACAAATTTGCGATTCGGCCGATCACCTAGTTGCCAGTCTCGCCGGTCATCAAAAATAAGCCCAACCGGTGTAACACTACTAGTCTCAATCAAACCCCCACTGTTGAGTTTCTTCGAGACTAGCTAGGACATTGTCCACAGTGACGATGGTAGGGCTATTAAAATTGGACCACCTTCAATTATTTTCCCACAATAATCTCACATTTCAATAATTCAATTCAAAGATTTCATTTTTGTTTTACCACCTTGTAAATTCTAGCGCTGCAACTTTATAATTAATTATAAGAAAATCTTGTATCAAGTCATCACTCAAAGAAATACCGGTCAATATTTTTTTAGTAAATCACTATGTATGTATTGCACTCAAATAATCAATCAATAAATTCTAAAAAGTCGTTGCTCGGTGAATAGAAATTTTAAAGCGACTTAAATAAAGAGGTTAAAACAACAAATGAAGGAATTAGGCAAGAAAATTTCTCATGTGTAGAAACGTAAAGTGCGTCTACCTTACAAAAATCATACTTTCTCCATTCCAATGAATTGTATACATTTGCATTATACATGTACATCGATTTTTGTTTCAAACTTACTTTGCATGTATTTGGATATCTTGCTTTCGGAACCCATCCACCTTCCAACTCGTCAAAGAAGCTACACATGCCAAGTGAATGTTATAAGAAAGTACTCCCTCATATCCTCTATTTTCTTCTTTATTTCCTAAATTATTCAGGTTTCCTTCCATATTTCCGTTTTGAGGAAAGGTTTATTAATATTATATTTTCACCTCTCTCTCCAATCATCAAAACTCACCATGTCTTTTATTAATATTTAATCCTAATTATTCTTACCTCTCTCCAATCACCAAACTCCACTCATATCCTTTATTAATATTTAGTCCTAATTATTCATT
>JAOWBH010040005.1:0-15528 GCA_028566215.1 Silene coronaria
ATCATATTTAATCCGTTTTAAATTTAAGACGAATATCTACATATCTAATAGTGAACCGAATTTGTGATATATATTTCCTTAAAATTAAGATCTAATTTGGAAATGAAGCACACCAAATAGAATACCTATTTGGGTTTTTGATGCAATGAATCCACATAAGTAATCTCCTAAACAAGTATCATTCCCCAAACCCATATATAAAATAAAACCCCATTTCAAATGACAAGGTAACCTCTCCCGCCCCCTCCTTTTCCTAAAGCCCTAACAGCAAAAGAAATACACCAAGAAAAACAAAGGTGTAGCCTTTGGTTTTGTTATTTCCCTTTTGTATATATGCAAACAACAAACGAAACAAAGGTGTAAACTTCCTCGTTCTTTTCTTGGATTATTATTCAAGAAATTTAATACACATCTTCATTTTTCCTTTACTTTCTATCTTTCCTTGTCAATTTTATATTTCTTTTCTTGTACAAGGTATGAAATTCTCACTTGTTAAGAAAAATTGAAGATGAATTTATGTGAATTTGACAGAATTGGAGAGAAAATAGTTAATGGGTTTTTGTTGGAATGTAATTAATTTTAATGGGTACTTGTTAATTTGGGCTGTGATCACTTTTGTCTTCAATTGTATGTTTGTATGCTAAAGTTGTCATTTTGCTTAATCATGTGCTGGTAAAAGACAAGTTTCGATTTTTGTATATATGATGTTATGAAAGACATAATTGCAGAGAAAATGGACAATCTTTCGGTCTCTATTTCGATGAATTTGTGTATGATCGTGACATTAGTAGAACCCCCTTCAGTAATGATTTGATCTTTTTCAAGTTTGAGGATTTCTTTCAGAATTTAAGATTGTATGACTAATACTGTTGCTCTTGTTGCTCATGTGTTTGATAATGAAACTTCTATTAACCGAAACCGTCAAAATAGAGCATTGCGTTGCCTTACCCTTTGGCTTATTTCATTTTGTTCTTGCAGGATTATATGGGTGACAATGCTAATCAAAATAGAGCTGAAAATGTTCAACACTTGCAGCAAACTAGTCCACGAATCTCTATTAATCCACAGATAAGACAAAGGGTCATTTTTAAGATGTAAAAATCTTGTCTATTTCTTTATCTCTGACTGTCATCATATTCAGTGATTACTATCAATTTTGACTTGATTTTTTAACTGCTTTCTTTTTTTTGGCAAACTTTGGTTTAGTCTGGATTTGAGTCGGGTATAACCTCGAGGGCATCAAAGCTATCCGTCCTGAGTTTTCTGCATCCTCATGAGAACAAACTTGAGACCTCCATAGTTAAGCTAGATTAACCCCTTACATTGTTGAGATAGAAGTTTTAAGGATTTTACTGTTCTTAAAGCTTAAATGTAGTATGTACTGTTCAATCAAGTGAAACTGCCTTTTAATTTGCATCTCACCACAACTTCCTAGTGCTCACTGCTACCCAAGTACTTTTGTAATTGACTAAACTGATTTCCATACTTGTCAATTTAATTCTTTGATGCTAGAATGTATGCTGAATTAATATACAAAACCTGGTTTCCTTTGTCAGAATCAGTATTCTGAGAAATCGTTGCAAAGAACCAGGGATGCTATCCGGTGTTGAGGCCATTGCTCGAAGATTTGAGGGAAAAGTTCTTGCAGTTGCGTCAGACGAGGTAAGCTCAATATATAAAAGTATTATTGTCATTGTAAAAGAAATTTATAATTGTTTCAAAATGATGTTTATGAGTTGCGATTCCACTCAATGGCTTAGTTTTAGAAGGCGGAAGGCATACCCAGGGGCCACGGCAGCAAGCGTTAAATGATGGCATGTGCCTTCATTTTATACAACCAATTTTGAGTTCATATTATACTGACTAGTCACTGAGAGGTTTGTAACAGGTCAATAGTATTCCGTAGGTTTTATGTACAACCAATTTTGAGTTCACCCTACGATTATTGATCTGATGCTCTCTTGATTTGAAGTCCCTGCACAACTTGCTTTGCTTGCTTGTACATTTCCATGCTGAGAACATCCATATTTTCGGATGTGCTTTTATGCCAATTGGATGAGCTTACGGGTAAATAGACTTATAATTTTAATTGCTGAAATAACATCATGTTTTGCTGTCTTTCCCAGAAAGACTATTTGAGGAGAATAGCATCTAAGATGGCGACATTGGAGGACAGCGTTGAAAGATCTGATTCTTCGCCTGCCTTTTCTGCAACTAGTGGTACTAATCAGCTTCGTTCAGGTATTATAATGTCCTACAATGTTATCATTACCTTTTTCACCCTCATGCAATGCTACTCGGACTTGGGGATGGGTGCCAGACGCAGTACATATCAAAGTGCCAGGCTCCAGAAGACTCAACTTTAAGACACATAGATGCCGTCCTAAAATGAAGGTACGGGTGGGGGAACACGTCTTAGAAAAAAAATTGTAATTATAAATGTGAGAGTGAGATGTTTGGAGTTAAAAATTGAAATTAAGATATGTCAGAAAGGTAAGACTTTATATCTTTAAATATTATACGAAGTGCTTCGTACACCATCTCTTTCTCGACTTTTGTCATGCGTACCTCCTGCTTTGCTTCTTTTAAAGTGTCGGAGTAGAAAGGGTTGATACTTGATACGAACTCCGTACACATCAAAATGAAGATTCAAGGTAACATAGCTCTCATATACCAATGTATCTTCTTTTCAGCATCGTCAGAAAATGTTCATCCTGTAAGCACCAAACATGAACAGCAGCAGGTCCAAACTCAGGGTCCTTCTCAACTTCGCCCCCCTCAAATCATCAACAGTTACTCTACTGCTATGAATGCTAAAGTTCAGAGTTCTGGGACACATTTTCCAAGTCAAAATCCAAACCTAATGGGTATGTCAAGCATGCCACCGAATTTTGAGAAGAAAGCTCCTGGACAACTCGCTCCTTCCAGTCTTCTGCCTATCTCTTCAGGGCCAGGTCAAATTGGACATTCGCAACTACTTCAAAGAAATCATATTAGGCCATCCAATCCAGGAAACGTTGGGCTTCAAAATACACATAAACAGTTACCATGTTCTCAGCAAGTTGCTAGTAGGCCAGTGGCTTCTGCACCCACAACGCCATCTGAACAACCTGAAGTATCATCTGCGTATCGCCATGAATCAGTCACTAAACAACGATATGAGTCGTGGCAACGTGATATCGCTCATCAACGGAAATCTGTACCTTCCCAACAAATGTCAATGCTAGGAAAGCATGAAACAAGTCGAGAGCAGTCAAGTACATTAAACAACCAACAAAATGTTAGCCAACCAAGTAGAGCTCACAATGTTGTGGAGCAACAGCCAAGTGTCTGTGCAAACATACCCCAGAGATCCCTGGCAGAAAGTACTGCACGTGAGGGACTGAAACGGCAGAATGTGAAACCTCATGATGTGCCTATGATACAATCACATGCTCCACAGATATCTCAACAGAAAGTAGAGGTGCTCAGAGAGGAGAACAATCATAGTTCAAGTGCTGGGTTACAGACAATTCAATCGAGAAGTCTACCTCCAGAGGCATCCAAAAGTAAGTTTCAAGGCGTGTTTGCTAGGTTATTGTTAAAGCGTTTTCAATTTACTATTGAACGTCACTGAGCCTATATTTTTCTCCTGTACTTCCGTAGCTATGGAGAAGCATGGAGATACAGAGAGCTGGCGTGAAGGAATTCACCAGAGGGTAGTTTCTCTTATCTCATCGTGTGTTTGCTCCTTTGTTACTCTGTTATTGCTTTGATATCTTCATACATATTCGCCCAATGGCAGTCATTATTATCACACTATTCTCTGGCCTGATTGGTAGCTTCGTATAAGACACTAGATTGCAGAAGAGATTCTTTTTTTTTTTCTGCGTGAAATGAATTGTTGGTGAATTGTGTCTTCTCGCAATGTTGAAGTGTTGGACATGCAATACGCATCCAAGAAACTTCAATTGTTTTTGCTTCTTTTTTTTTTATCTTAAACGCTCAGCAATTTTATTTTATTTTTTTATTTTTCTTTTTCCTTTCTTACAGATAATAGCTATGAAGAAAAAGTATCAGGCTGGAATTTTTGAACTGAACGCCAAGCTAGAGGAAAAGTGTAAGCTGGTAATTTGCTCTACTTCTGTACACTAATGTTTCGCTCTTATAAATATCTTCTTTGAATCTATTGAAGTTCCGACTCTAATGGTTAACAAGATTTCTGCCTTATGTTGTATTTCAGCTTGATATGTATCCCAATGACCCAAATAGAGACAATTTTCTGAAGAAGTACAAGGAAGTTAAGCTTATATTGGGGCGTATGTATAAATTTCTGACTATTCCTAAAGAAAATATCCTGCCTGTACACGGAGAAAAACTGGAACAAACGGAGAAGTACATATTCGCCTACTTGAACAGTACTTCCAAACCTAAACCTGAAATTCCCCAGTTATTGCCATCTTTACCTCCACAAAATTTCAAACCTCAAGTAGGAGCAATTGAGGGTGTAAGGAATGTGGAGTCACAGCCAGCTCAGAATCCAACCTCAATCGCCCCCACTCCTGTTCTTGTTGAATGTAATGATGTTGATACTAATCTTGGGAATAACTCCCAAATCATCATGTCTGAGCAAACGAGTACTCACCAGAGTCCAATAGAGCGGTTATTAAAAGCAGTGAGCTCAATCTCGCCCCAAGCTTTAAAGTCTGGTATGGATGATATTTTCTCGGTTACTTCCATGGGTGATGTTATGGACTCCGCTGCACCTAGGCCCACATCGGAGACTACCCTTTTACCCCTAGGGCTGGATTTAGGGGCTATGACTGGATGTAGGCTTCAAGCAAGGAATGTGAGCCCACATAATGGCGGTAGTAGTGGTGTTCGGACATGGATGCCAAGGCCACAGCTGTTGAGCTCAACTCTCTTGGACACTTGTGATACAGAGTCAACATCCGAGAGCAATCTGAAGAGGCGTAGGGTTGACCATCCTCACATACTTCTATCAGAAGAGATTAAAAAGGTTAATCAAAGGCTAATTGATGTGGTTGTGGAGATATGCAAGGAAGACGCAAGTGATGTTCTTGAGTTGGTAGGAAGAAGTTGCTCGGGGACAGTCGTCAAGTGTTGTTACGTTGGTGTATCTGTTAATATAGGGTTCGTGAAGTCAGTACTACCTTTAGGAATCTCGTCTCTGATTCAGTCTTTATATATGCTCGTACCTACAAATTATCCTTACTGCTCTCCTATAATTTTAGACAAGCTGCCTAGTGAAAGTATTGATGGTAGTGAAGATCTCTCAAACAAGGCGAGAGCAAGGCTTGACTTTTTTCTTCGTGGCTTTGATAGTGCTTTCTCGGTCAGTGATGTGGCGAAGAAATGGGAACATTGTGCCCGGGATGTTATTATAGAGCATGCAGAGAAATTTGGTGGAGGCACATTTCGGTCAAAATATGGGACATGGGAGAATTGCTTGGACATTGCTTGAATTCAGCAGATTATAATTGGCAAATAGTTGTGATTAAAGATAGTACAATGGATTTTTTAGATGAAGTCTACATGTGAATAGCCGTTGATTCTTTGAAGGTTATTAATCTTAGCGTCTTGCTATACTATAGTTATCTCGTTATTTAGAACATTAAGGCTAATAGTTTTATTATATTCTCGTTCTTTGATCTTTGATCTTTGATCATTTACAGTAACATCGTTGGACTTCTGATACCATTTATGAAATGGATCATATGTACTGTTTTTTAACAGGTCAGTTTCAAGTTAAACGGTTAACTGTTCAGCTGTTCTAGCCTTAAATCACTTTTAGGTCGTGATGTTTTAGTTCAAATCATTTTTGGTGGTTTTACGTATTTTAAATTGGTTTAGGTTCATATGGGTCATTCAGTTGTGAGTCTAATAGGTTATACTCGAGGCCTGTTCACATGTTAATGTTGATCGGTTGTTAAAACTCCATCCAGTTTTTATAGTTTAGATCCACCCCCGGGCCCAACCACAAGAGCGAGCTTCAGAGTATAGAGGCATTGTCGCAATGGTTTCCATCATAAAGATGGAAATGGAATTAGCATAAACTACATACTTCTATTGAGGTAGTTTACATGAATAATAAATCAACTTGTAAAATGTGATTACAACAAAGTTAGTGCTTTAACCTAGGTGATATTCCCTGCTCGCTCTACATATTGCATATACATTCTGAATCAACTTTAGAAATGTTATTACTCCAGAAGAATGTAATGGAATAACAACATTCGACAGCTGATCCTTGATACATAACTCAATAAACTGCACAAGCTGAAAACTGAGCAAATCAAGGAGTCAAACACACAATGAAGGAAGACCACACAACTACGGCACTTCCTGACACTCGCAAAGCAGTGGTCTCAGCTTTTGTTGCCACGGAAAGCCGACAGAGAGAAGAAAGATTTCGTTCCTGAAAATATCGTGAAATGAACACAAGGAATCAAACCCAGTAATAACATCATTTACAACTACAACGCAAAGCAGGAATTCTTTTCTCATGTGACTGACCTTTTGTGGTGTGTCCATCTTGAAACCTGCTTGAACTTTGACCTGAGCTATTGCTTGCATTTGAACGTGCTGGAAACAAAATTTATAGGTTAATTGAGAATCGAATGAGGTATTATCTATGCTAATTCCACTCTTCAGTTATGGATATGAGCATAGAATTTATACCGGACCTATACCACTACGAAGCTTATCCTTAAAATGCCAATAAGGGAGGCCCGATTGAAACGTAAGAAATAGGGGGTGTATGAAATATTTAGGCGGATATTTTTGTGAACATATTTTACTTCTAAAAAAACACAAAAGCATATCCCCCACCCCCATATCCTCGTTTTAGGACAGTCCCACCTTAAATAAAATCAAGTCCAATCGAATCGACACTTGAATATGTAACAACTATCCAACACCCTTACAGCCGTACCCGAGTTTGACTAATATAGGTACTATGCTTTTGCGAAGAAAACAATGAATCACATAATGTGCAAGGAAAATATATGTCCACTCTTAACTGCTGTCAGTGAACATACCAGAAAGTGGTTCTGAATCTGACAGAAATCCTTCTCCATGGTTCTTTGAATGGAGAGCAACCTTCAGCAGATTGTCTGAGTTTCTTTTACCAAGGCTTCTATACTCATCTCCATCATCTTCACCCTCGGAAGTATATGGGCTTGCCCAAGTAGATCCATTTGTTTCTCCCTTATTTTTTCGGGTAAACTTAAGGAGTCTCTTTAACCCTTTCGGAGCATCTTTCTGATATATCATAGCAGGAGGATTTTTAGCGTTTCCCCATTCAATAATATCGGGTTCACTACTTTCTTCAAGAAGCATTTGAGAAAGGGAATGACGAACTCGGGTCCCAGATGAAGCCACTATGTCATGATTTACTGGATTTGGTAAAGACCCATTTCCAATTGGAATTGTTGGATCTTGTTGGTTGCTTTCCTCCCACGCAGCTGGTGAGATGACTGGTTCATGGATCTCTTTAGGTGAATCTAGAGGGTCATCATCTTTAACACGCGCTTTAATGGAAATTGTTTTAACATTCTCGTTCTCGAAACTCTCTCTTTCCAATTCTGATTTTAGTTCAAGATCATCATTTTGAGCCTCAGATGCTTGCATGGACTCCAATGGACGAACATTATCAGAAATTAGAGTCCCATCATTCTTCGCAGGAGAGCTAACAAGATTTTCACACTCGGTCACAGTTTGCTCAGCCTGAACTGAAATCTCGACCTTTTTAAGAGGGCTGCTAACTGGAGTGCTTCCAGAGACCTTACGACTACGTGGCTTTGGTTCAATTGGGACCACACTGCTCTTCTTTGTTCCCTTCTTTCGTGTAACTGCTTTGTCTGGGCTAACAGCACCTTCTTCTTCAACGGCCAAGGCAGTTTTTGTTTTCGTCAATTTTGCATTTTTTGACAGTACACGGGTTTTACTATCGTCCACTTTTCGCAAGTTCTTTTTTGTATCAACCTGCATTTTCTTGACATCTTTTTGCTGAAGCTGACTTTTTTCTAGTTTGGAACTTGACCGTACTACAGGTGATTGCAGTTTCTGAGAAGCTGCTAATGATGGTGGTTTCTGACGAGATGCTAATGATGGCAGTCTCTGACCAGATCCTGGTGGTTGGGACTTTTGACGTGATGCTATATTCCCAGACGGCGGTCCTGTAGAGATTTTAGCAGAGACTGTCGCTAAGGCTCTTGGAGATGGTGTAGATGGCCACGACTTCCTAGTGGCAGGTAGAGGAGAAGGCTTAGAAGGAGCCCTCTTCAACACATCAGGTTTTGGGGATTCCTTTTTGGAGTTCAAGGACACCGGCATGTTTTTCATCACATTTGGAATTCTGCTTGAAGAATTGACAATTGAAGCTCTGCTTGAAGCAGTCGTCACAGAAGGTTTTTCAACTTTCGGCTTTTCTACAACTTTCCTCTTTGCCCTCAACAAATCTGCCTGTTTCTCAACTTTCTTTTTAGTTATCTCCCCTTCAAGTGTTTCATCCTTTCCCGTCTTTCCCTGATTTAGATGACTATTAACTTTGCCCTTCTTGGGCAAGTGAGAATCATGGTTCTTGATACTATCAGATTCTATATTTTTTGGATTGCTCAGATTATATTGCGCAAACTTCATTAGCATTTGGTTCAATTCAGCTTCTTTTTGCCTACTCCATTCAACTGAATCTATTTTTTCACCAGTCTCGTCTGTTTGACATTCCTGCCCATTATCTAAGTCGAGATTCAATTCAAGATCAACATTTCCATTTGATCCCATATCATCTTTCATGGTATCAGGTTTTGCTTCTGGATGCCTGTCTTCCTCAAACGAGCTGGCATTGTTCTCTGATGTAGCATCCTCTTGCGTGTTCTGATTTGACTTTTGAGCCTCCCTCACCCCGGAACTCCATCTCCTTAAAACCGCCTTATTCAAATTTACAGAATTGTCATTAACCGACTTTTTTTGTCCAACTATGTCATCCTTTTGCTTCCTTTCAAAAAGGCTGATAGCATCTTGAACACTAATCCTGGTTACATTAACTTCTGTCTTTTTGTTTGGCTCCTCAACCACTTCGGAATCACTGACATTTTCAGAGTCCTTATGGGATGAGATCCTCTCCCTGGGAGGAAAGTACGGAAGGCTCCTAATAGCTAGAGCTGGAGTTCGGCGGGACCCGGACTTCCCAATTTGGACTTTTCTCATTGGAGAAGCTGATCTTCTGGGTGAAGCAGATCGTGCCATAGTTCGACTTCTTTCAGCAGGTGGCTGATCATCCTCACTTGAGAAAGATGATGCATCACTCTCTGGGGAGCTATGCCTCTCCATTTCAGCAGCTTTGGCTGGAGATGCGTTATACTTAACAGCTATTACAGGAGTTGACACCTGGGGATTTCCGTCTGACTTACTTGCGTAGTCACTCTTAGAAACAAATGGGACAGACAGTTTTGGTTTATCCAAGGAGCCTTCTATTTGAATTTTTGGGTTCTTCTCTGACAACTTTGTGATCAAAGTTCTGGAAATATATAGCAAAACATAACATAAGAACTTGAAATTTATGCTATTTGATATATAGCAAATGGATCTAAAGATTCAATATTCTGCGGTTCTATATTATGATGGAATAAAGCAAAATAACTCCTTCAACTAATTGACTAATTGAGATACGTTTTATTGCGATGTAACTATACAATTCACGGGTCCTCTGGAAACAGACTTTGTGTGCTAATAGCGCTGTCTCAGGCTGTCACATACATCAGACCCCCTTGTAACACCATTGACAAGATCCCTTGAGGTTGGGGTAACGTTGTTTATGTCACCTCATGAAGCTAAATTGCTATGAAGATAACTGAAACTTCATAAAGCATCAAATAAAGAGCTCAATAGAACAAGGGTACTCTGTTTCTGTAAGGACTAGGAGTTGAACGACTACCTGGTTTTCACGTCTCCAAAATGTTGACAACAGTTTTGCAGATCAATCATCTCCTGAAAAGAGATGGTAGTTCCAGCACATATATTAACAGCTGAAGCTAATTCTTCTGTAAGCGCTGCAAGTCTGGAGTTCATAGCTCGAAGCAGCTCATTCCTAGAAATTTCACGCCTAAACATTAGTAAATGTATGCCAAAAAAAAAATCTAAAACCTAATAGTGAACAATAATAAAAAAAAGTCCAGTATCATTACTTTGATGAGTCTGATGATGTGATCCCCTTTTCAACCTGCAGCCATCCAAAATTATTGCATGTGATATGTCATTTTGCCAAATACACCATAATAAAAATCAAGTGTTGAGGCACATGGAAAATATAAAGGGCATACAATATCACCTGTGAGTATAATGAAAGGTGAAATTTTCTCGCTTCCTCTAGTTGAGACATCTCATTACCAATCGCTATGGCTTTGTTTAGGTCAGACGAACTAATTATATTGAGATACCTGCAATTCCACCATTTATTGTTTTAAGAAAAATTTCCAGATTGATTCTTGTGTAAAATATTTAAATGTCAAAAAAAAAGATCCAAACCTCCTCAAGGTGGCTTTTGTGATATGTACGTGACCAATAGTGTTTGGTAGTTCTAATTTGAAGTTATCCAAAGATCCATTGGCAATTTGCTCCTTAATGCTGGGTAGATGTTCGAGAAGTTGATCGAGAGGGCCATTTCCCACCCTTTCCTCTTTCTCACTACTAGAGATACATGCTTCATACCTAATTGAAAAGAGCACTTTCAGTTTGGTTATAGTTCTCATGGCTCAGACCTCGGAAAAAGAATATAGATCTCATGAGATCACGGCTCAAACCACTTGTCAGCTATGTTACTATGACTCAGCTGCAGACACGAAGCAATATCGCAGTGTCTGACATGGCAATTTGTGAAAAAAAAATCATTTTTTTTTTTGCCTGAAACAAAGTGTCAGAACGTCGGAGTGTTGGAACTTGGAAACATAACGTGCAATCAAATTGAATTGTTAAAGAAACATCAGTAATCAATACCCAAAAGATGTAAACCACAGTGAAAGCCAAAAGGCGTACTTGAATGCTAAGAAATCGTTTTTAACTCTGGAAGAAATGATCTTTTGGGTCGTGAACATGGTGACAGTTTTGCAAACATTTAAGCCGTTTACATTGCAATAATAAGCAATACTTGTAGCACGAGACGACTAGTTTCTTTCAATTATCTCCATATTTGTTTCTCCTTTTCTAAAACATATTTTAAATATGACTTTTCCATTGAAAGCAACCCTTTGAAGGAAGCACACCTTAAAAAATAGAAGACTAAAGAGAGACATTAAATGGAGGGTTAGACTGGCTCACCACCATAAGGCCATAACATAACATAAAGCTAGTAAGTAGGTGGGAAGATTTGTTAATGAATTTCTCAAGTGACTGACCCCACATACCACAACACACAAATCTTACTCTTTAACTGCAACATTCTATTCTAATCATAAATTAGATTATGTAGCAACTTTTGAACCCAATTTCACTGATCATAAATATATAATCATCAAATAATGATTGAAACAAAAAATTATTAAACAAATGAGCTCCCTCCTACTTGATCGAAATTCTGACCTGTTTTCGGGCAAAATCCGAAAAATGACATATTCAAATGTTGCATCAGCTATTATTTCAGTCTCCATTTGGACGATGATGATGATTGATATTCAGCCAATGTTGTTGAAAACCTGAAATGAATACCAAAAGAGTGTTAAATTAAGATTTGAAGTAGCTCAAATTAAAGGGTGTTAAATTATTCTATTATTTAAATGAAGTTGAATCCATGATAGTTGAGATCTTGCAAAACCCATCTCCTAATAAAAAATAAAATTTAAAATAAAAAAGACAGATACATTAACAAATTAAAGCTAATTGGGTAAGTAGGAGAATGATAGAAACAAAACAGAAATAGAATGACATAAAATGAGTAAACAAGATTTAGGATTTAATGCATAAATGGGAGTCAACCTTGAAAAAAGGTGAAGAGAGAAAAGATGGAATGGGGTATAATGTCAGAAGAAAATGAAGAAGTACGTACTTAATGAGAGAGAGACAGAGAGGAATGGGGATGGAGAAGAGTTTGTCAGATCTTGTGTGAGAGCATCAAACTCAAGCTCAATCTCTAACAACTAAGTACATGTAGTTTTTGTGTTCTTCAACTTAATACTCACCACCTTACTTCACTCCTCTCTCTTTTATTTTCTTACAATTCACATTTACTCAAACTCTCCCACCATTTTTGGGAAAAAAAAGTAAGAGAAAGAACTTTCAATTTAAATTGCACAAATTTTTACTTGTGACGGATATCATAAGAAACGAATACCATATTCTCTCACAAAATACCCATGTAGGGTGAGTGGAGAAGCACATGGGGGGTCTCACCCTTGTTCTCTCTACCCATTTTCTCTCACAAACTACCCGTCACAAGATCCGACCCGTCACAAGCAAGACTAATTGTTTAAATTGATTGGAGGTGTATGCTAAGTAACGCAATTAAAATAGCCACGGTCTCAAATACCGAGTAATAATCAAAGTTGGTTGGTGTGAGTCGTAACGATTTTTATCTCTTAAATGAGTCGTCAAGAGTTTCAACTTCTGACTCTCGTGAATGAAAAAAATCAAATTTTGGATTAGGTCTAGCCATTAAGATTGTCTCAGCGGTCGGTAGGGGATACTTTTGATCAACAACAACAAATATGAAGTAACAAATATAAATGTAACGAGATTAAAATGATCTTTAAGTTGAATTGGGCTTCTCGTTCACTTAACTGAACTCAACTCCAACTTTAACCGAAAAATCAACTCTAGTTTATCAAGCAGACTCAACTCATTTACATCCTCATGCGAAACCAAAATCTAGGTAGTACATAAAGTTCTCTTAACTGGCGTAGTCTTTCTTCTTTTATTTGGGCATGTGTACATGGTCTTTGAACACACTTTCAAATGAAATCAAGTTGAATTTAAGGTGAATAGCGTTGTTTTATGGTGAAACTTAGTGGAGAAATGAGTTGTATTGGGGTGCAATGATATTCTTTAGGCGAGTAATGAGATGTCGAAAGAGATTGATTAGAAGATGGTTTTGGGTGGGAAATGAGAATAAGGTATAGTCGATGTCAAGTTTTACATTCACTTATTTAAATTTAATACTCCCTCCGTCCAGACAAATGGTAACATAAGGAAAAAAGGGTTATTTAAGAAAATGTGGAAAAGTGAGGGGTAAAGTTGAAAACTTTAAATGGGGCCACAAGAATAATGTATTGTGTAATTAAACATTGAGTGGGTGGGTGAGTGGGTCATTTGATGACAAACATGTAAATAGGTAGTGGGGTATAAGGGTAACTTAGTCATTTTTTAGGCCAAATAAAGTATGTTACCATTGGTGTGAATCATCCGTTTTAAATAAAGTGTTACCATTTGTGTAGATCGAAGGGAGTATTACCTACTTTTAGCTTAATTTTTATGATTAATGTTATTTTAACAAAAATAATATAAAGTGTGATTTAGTCAATTTAAGTCTTTGGTTCATTTAGACTTACGCTTTGTCGGGTCGATCGGGTTAGTTGTGGGTCAACAAAACTACGGTCATGTTCGGGTAGAGTTGGGTCAATTCGGATTTCGAGACACATGCATTAGAGATTGTAGTTTGGGTCAATTTCTCAGATGAACCTATTTTGATCATGTCTGTATGGTTTCTACTTGATCTACCAATAACCCACTAAGTAAATTATTTTAGAGTACTCCTCCAACAGAAATATTTGGAAAGATGCACATGGTGCCTTTGAACTTTGAACAGTTTGCCCGTAATACCCAAAAAAAAAATTTCAGAAAACATTAAGAGGTCATAACTCGTGTTTACGAGCTCAGCAAGTTACGATTTTTTTTTTTCAAATTGATCATCTTTCCGAGAACTATGACTTAAAAAAAATAAATAAATAAAGAACTCGTGACTAAGAGATATGGTCACTCAAAGTTTGTTCGGTCAAAAAAACTGACATACAAAAACTCCTACCCACACGATCCAAATACGATGATTTTTTTATTTCAAATCGTAGTTCTCGGAAATATGATAGATTTGAAAAACAAATTTGTCACTTTCTGTACCCGTAAACACGAGTTATGCCCTCTTAAACTTTTTCGAAACGAAAAATTAGGTATTTCGGGCAAAATGTCAAAGTTCAAGGGTACCGTGTGCATTCTCCGTTGAAATTTTTGTGGAGTTAATTTTTTTTTTTTAAAAAAAAAAAGAAAAGAAAAACAAATGAATTAAGGACTAGTGACGTGGTTACTGGGTCAACAAAGCCCACATCTACCCACCAAGCTAGAAAACAGTTGGGTCTCATAATGGGCCTAGTGGTTAATTCATAATTCAACTCTTTTTCCCAATGTTACCAATTATTACTGTTCCAATTATTTCCATACATTTGTTAAATATATGTGAGTTAATTTTAATCAAATGTATTAAAATTGATTGAAATGAAAGAATTATATATTGTCGCCAACTTTTACGAACCACTTAAGACATCCCTCCCACAGTCCCACCCATGAAATATTTCAATTAAATTAACGAAAATTCAAGCGGAATTTTGGGGTTTGACATTTTGCACGAAATGCTCATTTTTTTTAATCAGAAAACTTTAAGAAGCCGTAACTCGTGTTTACGAGCTCAAAAAATGACGATTTTTTATATTAAAATCGATAATCTTTTCGAGAACTACAATTTGAAAAGTGAGTTTGTCGAGTTTAGAACTCGTGACAAAGAGATATGATCATTCAAGTTTTGTTCGGCCAGAAAAACTTTGACATGCAAAAACTCATAGCCATGAGATATAAATACGACAAACTTTTTTAAAACAAAAAAATAGTAGCTCTTGAAAAACTGATATATTTTAAAAAAAAAATCAACATTTTATGAACCCATAAACACGGATTACGATCTATTAAAGTTTTCTAGTTCAAAAACTTGGTATTTTGTGCAAAGTGTTAATCAAACCTCATGGGTACAACATTAATTTTCGGTTTAATCATTCGACAAATCAAAACTAACACTTAAGAACGGTTCAAACCTAAAAATAACTAAGATCGAATTACTAACTTAATCGAGACAATGAATCACTAATTAAGTTAACTGATCGAATTAAACTAATTAAATTATTTTAAAAAGGGAGGAAATGGTTAGACGTGGTAAAGCACATGCACGTACACTTTTTACTTTGTCTCTACCTGAACCAGACCAACGGTGATTCTATGAATTGGACAAAGGGCGTGCGGAAAAAAACGGACCATGAAACATTAGATCCATGGTGGTTAGAATTCAATAATAGAGTTCGAGTTTAGACAAAAAAAAATTGAGGCTCATAGCATCTTTTACGATTAATAATATAATACAAAATATAAATTTATACTTCTTTCATAGATTTTTTTTTTTACGAGACGAGATCATGAGATCGTCCAAAAGAAATTCATAGTGTATAAGAATGCTCAAACTTACAAAATACTCGAAATAAAGTACGAAGTATTATTTTTAGT